>BQXS01009947.1:0-16451 GCA_024181965.1 Aduncisulcus paluster
CTCGTTTTCTCGTCTCCATACACCAAGCTTACTCCTGGCCCTTCTCCGCTCTTCTTCGGTGAGGTGAGTGACATGTTTCGGCTTAAATTGTCGCATATATTCAGCCTTCCGTTTGGCAATGGCCTCTTCAGCCTTCTTACGTCTCAGATCTTGACGCTGAAGTATCCTCTCTCTCTCTTTCACAAACTCATCATTCCTGATCTGTTGCCTTCCAAGACGATCTTCTTGTTCAATCTGTTGGGAACGTAGTTGCTCAAGAGAATGGTTAAAGAGCTCATGTTGGGTGGAATTAAGTAAGGATTCAGTCGGAATGACACTATAAATAGGCGCTTGAGAAACATTTGAAGATGGGGTGGGTTTGGAAACAGGTTTCTTGGGGGGAATGTCAGGCTTAGGTTCTGCAGTTTCTGGTTTCTTTGTTTCTTCTTCTTTCTCCCCATCTTTCTCCTCTTCTTCCTCTCCTTCTTCCTCTCCTTCTTCCTCTCCTTTCTTCCCTTCAGCTCCAGTTTCTTCTCCTTTCTCATCGTCTTCCTTCTCTTCCTTCTTCTCTTCCATCTCTTCTTCATCTTCCTTCTTTGGTTCTGTATGACCAGTATCTTCGCCATGTTTGCCCCAAGGTCCAATACCTTCATGAATCATATTGATATTCAGACTTTCGACCAATAAATTCTTCACAAAATCAACGAGACTCTCAGAATCAGTGCCATATTCCTTTGGGTTGAGACTCTGAGAAACAGGATAATGCTTGACACATGTCATACCATGGGGAATGAACAAATCACGCATCTTCTTTCCTCCTCTCTTCTTCTCTTCCTCTTCCCTCTGTTTCCGTGTTGACAATTCATTACACTGTGCATACAATCTCACCATTGGGTTCACTTTCTGTTCGTCTGTGGGATTATAAAGCTCAAGCCAAGTCTTCGATTCCTCGTCTTTGCCAGTGGAAGTTGAAGGTTTGGAAGCCTTTTTCTTTGAAGATTGATCACGAATTACCATTGCTTTCTTCATTTGTTGATACATACGATCACGTTTATCTTTCTCTTTCTTCATCTTCTCACGGACAAGACGTTCCCGATCAAGTCTATCTTGCTCTTCTTTCTCCTTGAGTTTCTTACGGACTTCTTCGCGTCGGTTTCTCTGAGAGTTGTAAAGAGCGTCAAACCGGGCATTGTTACCGGCTGGGCCGGTAGAATGAGCTCTTTTCTTTGCTCCCTTCCCTCTCTTCCCATCTTCCTTACGCTTTGAGAAGAGGAATAAAGGTGTAAGATCATAAATGAATGCATATTCTTGGTCATCTTCCTCGGCCTGTTCTTTCCTTGCTGTTGTTTCAATGATGTTAGGAGAGGCAAATGACTCTTTCATCTCTTTCTTTCTAGAGTTATCACGAGCTTCATTGCGTCGTTCCTGTTCCATGGAATGAGCAAGGAAAGCACGTTCATCATCAACAAGAGCTTTTCTCCACTCATCATCCATCTCTTCTCTGGGTGTCGTATCAACAGTCATGGATGTAGCAGTAGAGCTTGCAGAAAGCATCATCTTCTCCCTCTCTTTCTCAGCTTCTGATCTCCGAATCTCATCCCGACGAAGAATTTCTTCGAGAAGAGCCTTGATCAATACTTGCACTTCTCCTTCCTCGTCCAAAGACACTCTCTTAAGGAAATCAATGATATTTGCCTTAACAGATATGCACTCACTGACACACTCGGTCATTGAGAGAAGCAACGAAGATAAGAAGGTCCTTCGGGCACTCACACTGATGGAACCAGAGTCAGCATCATACCCGCGCCGAATGCCTCCAACACAAGTGGCTACGAGACGAAGGAGAGCGACTGACATTTGGGTCTGTTTGGACTTGTTGGAGGCTCCCTTTTTCTTCCCGGCTGAACCAGCAATGAAACTATCACGATATTTGTTTCTAACGTATTTGTTCCTCTCTTCTTCTTTCAAACTCTCTTTCTTAGCAAGGTTACGCATAGCTGTGAGCAACAAGGATGTAAGGCTCATCAACGTTGGAGAGAGAGACTCGGCGGAGAGGGAAGGGCATGACATCACATGGAGGACATGGCTGAGCAATGTATATGCCATCTGAGCAAGAGAGAGTGTTGTAATCCTTGGGTGGTTGATCATAGATGTCAGTAAACTAGTCATGCTCTTCTGAACAGATGAAATCTCATCGCTATCATCAGGGAGTAATAAACACATAGGAGGGATACTCTCATCCTCTTCCTCATCCTTCGAGGCCTGCAAACGTGTCCTTGACTCCCTTTCATCGTCCAAGAGTTCACAGACAATGCTCGTACACACACTCAGAGCCACAGGGAAGGAGTCCAGGATATACTTCATGGAAGAGAGGACAATGTTCATAGAGAGTACATCTGAGATGCCCAGAATGGCAGGAAATACATGCACACACATGCATACGTACAGTGTAGCTGAGAGAGGAGAGTGAAGGAGAAGAGAGTGGAACAAGAGAGAGGAGAAGGCACACACACACACGAGAGAGTGTGAGAGCATAGGCTTCGAGGGGAGGAGGAGCGAATGTTCCCGGTGAGATTGCTGGAATAATGGGATCATACACATTATCCTCGCCCTCACGAAGAGCATCCTCCTCAACAAGACCTTCTTCACGCTTCTTCCTGGCGACCTCCTCAGTGTTTGTGAATTCAAGACCACACACTCCGAATTGTAGGAGTTTGATGCATATATCATCACAGAGAGCAACAGCAGGACAAACTTGGGTGAGGATATATAGCAAAGCACAGCAAGCCACACGCTGGAGTGGTGGTTCATCACTGTCACTGATCACAGAGCAGACCGCATGCAAGAGGTGTGAGAATATGGAGAAGCATGATCGAGGGATACGTGTATGATTGAGGACATGGATATGCAAGGAGCTAATGGCAGGTGTGGGATTCAGAGCAATGCCTCGGATAGTTGGGGGATCAAATTGTTGGATTGCAGGCGCATCATCCTCTCGGGCAGATAAAAATTCACGTTTTGTCTCAGCAACAGTAAAGAAAGGATGGCAGGGTAACTTATACCACGCACAGAGCAGACAGGTAACTAAACTGATTCCACTAACACAATAGGGCGTTTCTTCATCTCCAAGCTCATTGAAAGTGAATGTATGAAGCGAAAAATCTGCAATATTCCTCACAAGGCGCAGATATGAGGGAGAGTGGGTGAGAGGGAGAGAAGTCGAAGAAGGAGTGTTTGAAGCAACAATAGAACTGTGAGGACTCACACCAAGGCATGAAATAATGGTTTTGTAGATGGAAAACATAGTGTCATGGAGCCATTGTGAATGAGAAAGAACGAATGTCTTGATGGTTCCAAGAGAACGAATCCAGAGTTCCATCTCTCCCCGGAGATCAGAGGCATGGGCACTATAACGTGAACTGGTTTTTTTCGTCATTTTATGGGGAGCAAGTTTCTCAATAAAGGCATCGATCTCAGAACAGACACACGCCAAAGCATTACCACAAGCGACTGCTATCTCTTTATAGTTACTAGTAAGACCTCTACTAACCGTGGTTAAAGAATAACGAAGTAATTCTGGACCTTTGCAAACAAGTTTAGCCAAAATATGAGCTTTAGAAGCAATAAGTCGATACCAACTAATTACGGGTGCAATATCAGCATTTCCAGTCTGTTGAGGAACACCATTTTTAATATATTGATATAATACAGATGTGGAGGATGGAGTAGAAAGGAATTTAGCAGCTTGATGAGTAGAGACACCAAATCGTGAACATAGAGACAACACAAAGAAATCATTTGGTGTACTAGCTGAATCTACAATAGTTTTTCCAATCATTGTTTCACTAATTCCAGCTGAAGGCTGTTGGGATATGTCGAGCATATGGGAAACTGATTTATCCTGGCTAGCCCTTTTCATATTATTATTTACAATAAAAAAATATCAAAAAGGGTATAAATATGTAATATAATTTTAAATGTAGCAAGAAACGCCAAATTGCAGGATTCATCACAAATTTTTTATGTTTGTCTTTACTTAATCCATAAAAATGATCTTACTAATAGTGAATTTATGTTTTAGATTTATATTTCCTTTGACATATTACTATTTAACAAGTTAACACACAAAATAGTTTAACTCATGAATTATGAGATATTATGGATCATAAATCAAATAAATTTACTTTATTCCTGTCCTTGCACAAGCATCGAACCACTACTCACCAATTTTTTAAAGATAGCATTGACAATGAAATATCCTAAAGCAACCCAAATAACAAGTTCTTGAATGGCTAAACGAACAATTTGGATTCCTTTTCTTTCACACATTGCAACGTTTGGTGGAACAGAAACGAAAAAAGATATCTCGACATTGTAATCTCCATCATCGGTATTTTCACAGTTGACAATATGCTCGGATCCCTTGGAAAGCAACACAGAGAAATCCTCTGTTTCTGGCGTTGATACTCCTCCGCCGATTGCCAATCCACCACCACCTGATAATCTGTACACGCTTCCGGGAAGATTCGAATCCTCAGCATGTTGAGAAACAACACCTTGGGTCAGGATACGCATTGGATCAACATCGGCAAAGGAAGATGCGCTGTTTGGAAGGACACTTCTTGTGGAATGTTCGATTGATGTTGATAATTTGATGACATCCTGTTGGATGATTCTAGCATCATAAAAGGACAGGCCAACAGATATTGGAGTTATTGAGCTTCCAGTGGAGAGAATAATGGTATCTTCAAGATTGAGGAAGAAAGGAGAGATGGAATCAGGTGATGAATAATCATGAGGTGAGCTGAAAGGTCTTGTATCTGGATATACGGGAGAACCAGCCTCAATAGAAATGCCAGTAATCACTTCTGCTCGATAAATTTTCAGAGGGGTCGTATCAGAACTATAACGAATTTTAAGAGCAATGCGTCCAGCATCATCTGGGGGATATAAATCAACTGATATCCCTTCAATGTCATCAATTGAGAAATATTGATCATCTAAAGTGGAAGATGAAAGAATTCCAGGATAGGAAGTAGAATAATAAACCGTGTCTTCACTGCCATAGAGAAAAACAAGATAGTTACCTGAAAATGATGAATAAGAATTATATAATACAGATAATTGAGTATTCCACCCACCTCCTAACATCCGAAAGAGTAAGAATCCAAGTAATATCGCCAATGGTATCTTCAATACTCGAAATACATTAATAAAACTGCACGATGGCGCATAATATTTCTTCACAACCGTTTTTTCATAAACTTGAGGCATAATAAAAATATGACCTTTCTGTATCTCGTCTCAAAATCGCAAAAACATGATTTGAGTGAATCCTTTCAATTAATATATGAATAGCAAAATGCATATCATTTAAAAATGAATTTTATGCACATAAATGGATATTAATATTGCAAGTTTCCTTATGCAATTTGTCTCCATAAAGTATTGTTATTTTCTCGACAATAAGGAAAAATATCATGCCAGGCGTTCCTAATCAAGCTCCTCCGCAATCTAGTAGACCTATGACAGCTGTCAGAGCCGCTGGATATTCTTCTGCTGGCAGGCCTGGAACTGGAGCAAGAAATTACTCTAGTAAGCACTCGAAATTACCAAAAAAAGAGATTATTACGCGTGAACAACGGATCCGTACGTTGGAAGCACGTGTACATGAACATATTAATGCATGTTGCGATGCTATGGAGAAGAAAGACTATAAAACTGCGATTAGTGAAGCTCAAATTGCTATTAGATCCGATAAAAAACTTATAAAAGAGGATGGCGCCTCGAAAGAATCAAATGAATCTGATTTAACGTTTTCTACACAACTTTGTCTCGCCCAGTCTCAAGAAGGAGCCGGTGATTATGAAGAAGCAATTAGAACCTATACATCCATGCTTAAGCATCATAAAGAAATCCAAGAAGCAGAGATACGTTTACATATTGGAAATTTATATTTTAAATTGGAGAAATACGAAACTAGTATCAAAATGTACCGAATGGGAATTGATATGATTCCTCCCACTCACAACAGACTTCGTATGTTATTTGGCCGTAATATTGGACAGGCCTTTATGAGTCTTGGCCAGTGGAGTGATGCTGTATCTACCCTTGATTCTTCTTCTTTCGATAGCTTAGAAGCCGATGCTGAAAGAAGCCAGTCCCAAACTGGAGATGAGGAGGATGAGAGCCCCGAGGTTGATTTCCAGTCTCTCTACAATTTACTTATTTGCTATTATGCCACAGGCGACCAAACCATGATGTTTGAAGTGTTTTCTCGTCTCATCACAGCTGATCAGAAATTCACAACTGATTCCGCTGGCGATTCTCTTGCATTAAATCTGGCCAAACAAGCTCGTGAAAGGCGTAGACTTTTATTGCAAGCTGCTCGTCTCATTGCTCCTGTGTGTGCTGAAAACGAAGCTACCGGGTTTGATGCCGTCTCCACTCTGCTCCGTCAAAGTGGTCTTGGAAAACTTGCCTCATCTCTTGAGCTTGCCAAAGCGTCTGCTTTCATGCACACTCGTGATTTTACGTCTGCCGAGTCTGTTCTGAAAACGATGGAGCGTCGTGGAGGTGGTTCTAGCCTTGACATGATTACTGGTGGGACCGATTCCTCCCAATATGGTACTGGCACATCTGGCGGCGACAAAGCCCAGTCCTCGCTCGAAGGTATTTACACCAACCTCAGTTTCCTCTCTCTTGCCAAAGGTGATGTGGAAAGTGCCGAAAAACATGCTGAGAGTGCCCTTGGGTGTGATCGTTATGCTCCTCAAGCCCTTGTTAATGACGGATGTGTTAAGATGAGGAAAGGAGAGATTGAAGCTGCTCGAGATATCTTCAGTGAAGCTGTGAGACTCTCCTCTGACTCTGTCGAAGCCATGTATAACCTTTCTTTGTGCCATCGGATGCTTGGTCACTACACCAGTGCTCTTCGTACTTTGCAGAGACTTAACGTTGCTGTTCCTGATCTTCCCTCGGTCGTGTATCTTCTTGGGGACACTTCGTTTTTAGCCGGGCAGAAGGAAGAAGCCGTCCGTTATCTCGAACAATGTGTCAGTCTTGCTCCTTTCGATAGCACTGTTCACTGTAGGCTTGGAGAGATCCACAGCAAGATGGGCGATATTCCAGCTGCCGTTAACTGCATGTGTG
Source organism: Aduncisulcus paluster (assembly GCA_024181965.1). NCBI lineage: Eukaryota > Fornicata > Aduncisulcus > Aduncisulcus paluster. Next base: position 7,132 of record BQXS01009947.1, read on the forward strand.
AGGCTGAACGTTGTGATCCATCCAATGCGACAGTGCTAGAGTGGTTATCGTCACACTATATATCTCAAGAGGCGTATGAACAAGCCTTGCCATTACTGCGTCGTCTCAGTCTCCTTGCTTCGACGTCCACAATGTCCATCGGAGTTGACGGAAACATTGAGGGCACGTCAGATCTGTGTGAGAAGTGTAAGTGGCTCTTGCTTGCCGCCTCGTGTGAAAGGAGGCTGGGATTGGTTGATGAGGCCACTTCAACGTACGACGCCATTGTAAGTGAGTTTCCCGCTTGCCGTGAAGCTCTCAGGCATTTAGTGAGACTTTGTAACAATAATGGTGATAGCGTCAAGGCTGCTCGCTATCAGAAAGAGCTCGATCAAGCTGTTTCTCTTGCCGCCAAACAGGAGGCACGGGTCTTGATGGAAAAGAAAGAAGAACCTGTAAAAATTGATTTTAAGGCATCTGAAGTGGAAGAAGACTCAAGATTTTCCGGAAGACCAACACCAAAACTGCCAAGTAGGGATGATGATATCTTTGATGATGATGATATGCTTGGAGATGATTTTTTACCCGAATAAATTCATAACATTTTTTCAAATGATTTCTATGTGGCGATTTCAATCTCTGTGTATTTCATGTTAAACCACATTGATCTATTCCGTTATATAATCTTCCAATCTTTTTAAATTGACTTGGAATTCTTCAAGTTCATTTTTTTCTGGATTGAAAGAAATTCAAAATTTATTGTATGTCAAATATCCCATTTAATTCATATTAAGAAATATTTTATATGATATTATCTAATTATATTCATTGGTTCTGCTGTTGGTCGTTCTGTCGTTTTCAAGATGCTCCCAATATTGCGGGCGTGGAGTTTTTAACTCTCAAAGCAAGAGATGAAACTAAGCCTTGGTGCCAGAGGATGTAGAATACGATCAGAGTTTCTGAAGTACAAAAGATGATGAAAGGAGAGTCAAATAATGGGGATTTTACCCACATTTCCATCTGTTTCTCCTCATCTTTCCCGATAAAAGGTGAGAAAATATCCAAGAAATACGAATTTATTGAATTTAGTGGTTGTTGTTGGCTCTTCCTTCCTGTTAATCTCTCTGGCAATTGTTTTGTGTGGGATTACAGGAAAAGGAAGAGAGGAAGGCAATTTTAATATCACATTTCTTGTTTTCTTTCGAAAAGAAACTCTTGAAGAAATCATAACTCGTGAAGCGAAAAATTATGGTCTGAATCTCCAATTGAAAAATCAATATTTGCGAATGATGGAGCTCGGTAGATATTCCATTCCCATTCTTCGTCATAATCCAATGCTTATAAAAGACAATACCTGATGTAAGCTCAGATGATGAATGTTGAATTCAAAAAGTGGCGTATTTTGACATATTTCTTCTCTTTCTATCAAGTTATCGAATATTTACCCGAAATAATATAGTAAAAGGTATGCAATAGCTGCAAAAAACATCATACTAAGAATTTTTAGAACTGGCCATTTCTCCATAAATTTTCTGGTACCAGAAGAAAAGACGGATCTCTTATTATCAGCCAAAGGACTCTCTGACTCAATTCTTTCAACAATGTTTTGTATCCTTAAATCGTCTCTACTTCGCACGAAACAAGTGTTAGAAGTGCTATCTATTGGAGATATAATTGGTGGGTAGTGAGTTAATTTTGATGTATGATGTGAGGCTGGTTCTCCAAACAAAATCTCCACGCATCCACCAGTCCGTCGAATAAAATCATACGATTTCTGTCTTAGGGCTCGCAAATTTCTCCCTCGATTAACCTCACATTCAGGATGGAATATACCATAACAAGGAGAACAGAATTCGACAAGGGGAAGGGTGTTAAGGGTTCTATAGGAGACATCAGCGGAGCATTGCATCAAAAGAGGAACAACATCAACAATACAGGGCCCTGGAGTATCTTCGACAAAAGGTTTCATCTTCCGTTCAGTAGATAACAAATTAGTGTAGAAAGATTTGTATTTCATGTCAGAACCCAGATGAACAACTTTCATGAGTGTGAATATCGAGGATTTGTATTCACAAACTTGATCAATTTCAATGCTCGGAATTAACTGATGAAGAGGAAGACGATGTAAGAGAGAAACAAGAGTCAATGAAGCAACAGAAGCGGTAAGTTTTCTTTGATAACTCGAAATAAAGAAATTTATACTGCTTCCAAATGAACTACCAAGCAAACCCAGAATATATTTATCATATTTAAGCATAATATCAGGAAGACAGGCTGGAATTGACGAGAAATCCGAAATAAATTTTATCAATAATTCTAATTTGGGAATTTGACGTACCTTTAATTTCGGATTAGAGCATTTTTTGAATATACTCAAGAACCAATCGTCAAGAAGGTTTAAATTCTGCCCTATTTCCATACTATCAACATCAGATTTCAACAAAGCAGTTGAGGAAACGAAAGATTTGTCATCTTCGGTGATTGTTCTTGTGGATATTGTTGACAAAAGAGAAAAAATCTTTGGAGCCCAAGAAGGGAAAATATATCTGATATTAGAAAACAAACTGAAAACATCTTCGAGAACCCCATCGATGGTTCCATTCTTATTTTGAAGGGAAATAATCTCCACAAAATTATTAATAAACTCAGCATGAGAAAAAATCTTTGACAAAAGATCAAAAGATTTCCAAATATTTGGAATCGACCGAGAGTAGTTTTCATGTTCATCTTCCATTGTTGTGATATTCTTCAAGAGTTTAATCCAAAGAGAAAACGGTGCTAAAGATTCTGAAGAAAGCATATTTTCATATTTAAACTTGTGCACGTATTGGATAATAAATGGAGAGATAAGTTCTAAAACTTTTCGTTTTATCCCAAAGATATGATCCAAATGCGTTGGCTTATCTAATTTATCCTTGGATTGCAAAGGAACAACATTCGGCTTGGTAATCTTGAGTAAAATCTTCAACAAATCAGTTAAATCAACTTCATTTCTCTCGAAAATTCCCAAAAAATGATCAAAAAGAACATTAATAGCGAGAGAGTTGATAAATCCAATAGAAGGGGATTTTGGAGATATTGACTGCAGAAACCTTAAGGAAATCTTCAAAAACCTCGAATCCACATCCTTATGGAGTACAAATTCAACTCGAGCAAGTGGCCGAAGAAAAGTGGTAATAAAATCAATATAATCAACATCTTGAGGAGCATCAAGATGCTTTGGTAGGGGTTTTACAGGGGAGGTTATCTGTTTCATAAAACTAATAAATTTGTACAAACATTCAAAAACAAGTTCAAATAACGGACTATGAGCTTTTATCAGATCAGATGTATCATAAGTGTCGAAAACATCTACGAAAACCGCCATTTTTGATTTGAATAATGTATAGCATTCACTGTTTTTGGTACATTTTGATAGTTCCTCCAAGATCGTTGTCCAAGGAAGTAACAAAGTCTTCGAGATATGAGGATAACAAAAAGACAAATATTGGGCATAGTAAATACTGATTTTGGAGTTTGAACAAGAATCGCGACACCATCGAATAGTATCACGAAAAGTTAACGGTGAAAACGCCTGTGTTATTATTGGACTTTGAGAAACATCGTCATGAATGGAACTCCCAGAATCTGCAGTAGATACCGGCTGTGATAAGGTAATTCCATGAATAGATTGACAGTATTTCGAGAAGAATAAGATACTATTAACATATACCATGATGGCATCAGAAGTTTGAATAGAATAAGAAGGCAATGATTTGATATTTTCAATCCACTCATCAAGACAATCCTTATACTTCTGATATACATTATAAACCTTTGCTAGAAACGATTGTTTCTGCTCAGAATATATGCTAGAAACTATGCAAGAACTAAGAGTTTCTTCTATACATTCCAAATAACGAATATCAAGTACAAACTGACCCCATGACAATTCTCGCACGATTGAAGAAGAATCAGAATAGAAACAATGGTTATAGAAACTTGATAAATCGACATGCATTTGGCCAATATTCAACCTTTGTCTCGTCATTGATAATGATGATGGATCTGAATGTTCAGAATTATTAGCAATAAGTTTGAACTCATCGCAAATGAATTCTTCCATCATACTAAACTCTGACTCTAAAAATGCTGAGACAATGGAGGAATTAGAGGATAATTGACAAATCAAATAAATACAAGAATACCTCCATATTCTTGAGTCATTTTCGCCTGCAATGTCAACCAAATCCCTCAACCAAGAGAAGAGAGAAGGATATGGTTGCTGTTTTCTGAGGTATGTCTCACCGTTCTGTGTCATCATAAACGGGAGATGATCCACAATAAAACTGGCATTGGTAACGTTACAGGATATATTACCCATAAATAGTAGCAAATATGTATTATTCTGCTCTACAATCTGTTGATTGGGTTCATTACAAATCAGAGTCCATAGAATATCAGCCATATCGTCGTAGGATGAGATCTCTTCGAAAGGCCCATTCTCTTCATTATTCCATGTCAACTGAGCAAGAATGAAACACCAATCTTTCGAATGGGAACGAATTTGAATAAGTTGCATCAAATGTGGGGCTAAAATAGAAAATAATCTCTTTTTAGTTTCAGAATCATCAGAGCACGAGAGTTTTTTCACAAATTCCACGCATTCCATGACTTTAGCAGCATTATATCTCTTGTTCCCAGGAAGATTCTTTGGAAGAGTGATTTGTTTCAATACATGTTCCAGAGTTTTGAAATTGACCCATAATTTGGGATCAATTTTTTGAAGATTTGAGCAACAATGATGAAATTGGAATAATTTTGGATCTGATGTGAAAGATAGAGAATATTTAGAGTTTTCAATTGATTTTGGAATAGATATATCACAATATAGCATGTCAATAGTTACAAATTTCGAACAAAATCTCTTCCGAAATTTCCTCAAATATGGTTCAAATCTTTCCTCAAAATCAATAATTAGTTCGCGATTTGATTCCATGGAGTTAATGGTTCGAATAAGTTGTCGTTGAATAACTAAAAGAGCTTTGCAACATTGGACAACTTCATAATACTTTGATATCTCAGATAATTTTCTCACATCTTCAAAAATATTATCCAATGTGACAGCCAAATCCTCTCTACTTTCAGAATAAAGCCTTGATATTGCATCGCCCTGATCTGAACAGTTTGTAGCAGTTTCAATTAATCCTCCCCATTTGTGGAATCGAGGATAACAATTCATTATGAACACTGAAAAATCCTCATCTCTTCCTCCATTCATAACACACCATTCCATCTGTGAATCATATTTGGGAGATATTTGAGGCATAAAGTAATGAGAAAATGAGATAACTGATACGATATGAGACCAATAGGTAACACATTCGTCCTGAACAACTTTATCAATGAAAAGAGGGGGTGAATTGTGGGTTTTCTTGATTAAATCAAACCAACAACCAATAAAATCTATGATCTCAACAAAGTTTGATTGAATATTATTATCCACTTGTTTCGAAAAGCACCCAATACTTGCAAGGAGAAACTGATCATCACGTATGTCAAATCCAAATTTATCCTGAATTCTCACACATATTTGGCTAAATATTGGAGTTAACACCTCAGAATTTGAGTGTTTTTGCGGATGATGTTCAGAACAGAGATTGAGGAGAGCATTCATCCAAAACAGATAAATATCTTGACTTGGATACTTCTCAAGCCATTTTATAATATGAGATTTGAAGGATATAATTGGAAACAATCTTGAGAATATTGGTTTAGTTGCAAGGAAATATATAGTTTGGCAAACATAATATGAAGATAATCCGGGAAGGTCCTCCTCAATCCCAAATTCCAGCATCATTTGAAGCAAAGGTGTTATCTTGGAGGCGAAAAATTCTGTTTTTGAATCCATTTCCGATACGATTGATGCAAAGATCTGCCAAATTGATTCATAAACCTTAGATCCCAAAACACTCTCAATATTGATCAGAAGATCGACAAATTTATCAATAAAATTGCTATCAGGGCCTAGATTCAGGAATTTTCTCTTCCCAGACGGTAGAAGTGACCTAATTCCAGCCAAACACTGACAGCATAATATGATCTCTGATTCATGTTCTTTGATCAGAGACTCAGTTTGATACGCCTGAATAACAGATAAAATAACATCATTGGGAAGAAAATCGTTGAGAAGAATTTGATTCGAAGAAGGTTGTAAATACTTCAACCGGTATTTCTCAAGAACACGGATAAGAACTGATGATATCTTGGGGAAAAGAGCAGATCTAAAGAATTTCATTGACATTTCTACATCAGATACAAAATAAACTAATGGGTTTGAGAGCCAATCAATTCTCTTTTCAAGCGGAATAATTGATTCGACTTGAATCATACGGTGGAAAAAGTTCTCGACTAAATCAACCAATAAGGACTCATAAAAACTGAAAGAATCCTTAAATTTCTTATTTCCACACTTAACGAACTCTGACAAACACTCAAAACACTTTGTAAATTGAATATTGGGGAGGATTTCGGGTTTGGAATATCTTTCAAAAATCGCTTTAATTCGAAGTTGATTGTCAGAATAAATGGTTTTAACCCCAGAAAATGAAGAACATCTCTTAATCTGTCTAATTAAATCACTCAGTTCTGGAATAGAAAGGGGTTCACATTCTAGAATAGACATATTATTTAACTAACACTAAAATAATAAAATAGGGATGATAGAGGAATATATATGATTGGTATTTGCTGAAATATACAAAATTTAAATTAAAATTTTCAAATGAATTAAATTAGGAAAAAAATTGTTAGGTCTAAGACAATTAATCAATTTTTTATCAAAATTCAAACTTTGTATGAGTTGTCGAATTGTAAACCAAGAAAGATCATAAGTTCGACTTCAAGTCGACTGAAAGTTTCAGTGAAGATGATGAAATAATACATTATTAATACAAAATCTACTAAATTTAAGAGTAATATAAATTATTAAATTATTTACTATTGCTTACCATCCTGGTAGGTGATGATCACTGAAGGTGCCACCAGTGGTGGATTTTATTTATGTGACGGCAAACTCTGCTTTGTGCGAAAAGTAATAAACAAAGACTTCCTTTTGATAAGTGATATTTTGCTATCTAAATTTTTCTTTCAGAAAAACTTCAGTTTTTGGTTTAAAACAGAGGTCTCCAGACACGTCATACAGGCGGTCTGGGATCAGTTTCCAAAGTCTTCATTTCATAATCCTTGAGACAGCACAGCTCTCTGCGACATAATGTACATCCAAGCCGGAACAGGAGTCTTTCTTTCCACCTCCTGCTCCTCTCACTCCTAGAGTCCCCAGGCGTGTTGAAATCAGATGCTTGCATTGCGATTCCATGAATGAATTTCAGAGAATAAGTGCCGACAGACGCAAGGGAATAAAAGAACATTGTCCTTCTTTGCAGAAAATATCAGTATTATCGGATTATTTCCATGGAAGTAGAGATAATCGTTCAGCTGCAATGGTTTCATCGGGCATAGTAAATACAAGGGAGTCGATCCAGAAACATCGACTATTCTTATTACACCACGTTCCTTTCCCTTCAATCTCACACAATACAACATTATCCAAATCAATAGGAAGGAAATGCCATTCGACTCCATGTTTAGGTTCTGTGAATTCATACTTCTTGAATGTCTTCTTACCATCACAATCAGCAAAAGTGAAGAGAAGAGAGGGTGAACTATATTGTTTATCCACACAGATATAAGCACCTTTCATTGGACTAGGTGATGGGAAAGGAATGGAAAGATGGGATAATTGGACATAATCTCCCCCTTTTAACATTTTTTGTGCTTCTGAACTCTGAACATACCACTTAGATTCCTTACTAAGCAAATCATTCTTGCACTTAACAATTGAGAATGAAGGATCCACAAGATGTGAATCATCACGTGCAATGGGAATAGAATCTCTACCACCTGCCTTAATAAACTCTGGTTTAACAACTGGAGCTTCAGACCATAGTTTCTCTTTGGCTTCACGAGATGCGATTTCTTCAGGAGTTTCTTTTCTACTAATGAAAACGAGAGAATGGATTCTAAAACACTCTTCATATCTTCCTTTCCCTGTAATCTCACACAGAACAACATCAGAGAGATCAACAGGGAGGAAATACCAACGCCAACCATCAAATTCAGGAAACTCGTATTTCTTGGATGTTTTCTCACCCTTTGAAGATGTGAGAGTGAAAATAAGATGTGATGTAGGTAAATAAACACCAAATAGACAGATGTAAGCCCCTTTCATTGGGGAAGATGAAAAGAAAGGAATAGAGATATGGGTATATTGTCCAGCATTACCCCCTCCTTTCATCATCTCTCGTGCGCTAGAACTCTGATCGTACCTATAACTATCTTCCTCAGTTCCATTAATTGCTTTGATAGTTGGAAACTTTGCACTCTTAATATTGGGGGCATCTCCAGGAATTGGACAGCAACCCTCACTTCCTTTATGAATAAACACGGGTTCCACAGTTTGAATAACAGCGTCTGTGGATGAACTCATTTGTACACTTTCAGTTGAACCCATTTGAATAGAGCTAGAATTTCTTATCTAAAAAATAAAAAAACAAGCGGAACAATATTAGTATTTGTGGACAAACAGAATAATTGCGAATTTCAAGGAGAACAGTCCGAGAAACAAAGACAAAACTAACAAAACGAATAAGAAACGACCACACAGCGCAATATAGTGAGTATAATTGAATGAATCCGGTTAAAATATTTCTTAATATACATTTAATAAAAGATGTGACATATATTAAACATAGAATTTGCTTGTACGACGAGAAAAATTGGACATCGGCGCTCAGCCGCCAACAGATTGAACAAGCAACTCTTCAATAGATGAGATTGGAAATTAAAAAAAATACATATAAACGAATTAAATGCTGGTAAATGATAAAAACATGTTTTATTTTCATTTCCATGCCATGGTGTTTATTCTCGATATCTCAGGCTTTTGGAGAACCCTCAGGACTGGATATAGTTCCATTTCACGTGTTAAGAACATTTATGAACGATTTCAATGCTATTCAATAACATGGATATATTTCCATTTCATTTCTATCCTTATCCTTGCCTTTCTGTTCATTTTCACTTGCTTTTGCTTACAATCAAAAATATCAAGAACTCGGAATATGATGGTATACATGTGTCTGTATACTGCTACGAATCTAATCCCCTGATGCTTCATGGAACACGACATTTCCCCGTAGTCAAATCCAACTCTAACTCCAACTCCAACTCTAACTCCAATGCCAGCTCCTGATTATACGATACATTTAATCTGAGATTTGTGATCTGTGATCCTTGTCTTT
>BQXS01009948.1:0-11282 GCA_024181965.1 Aduncisulcus paluster
TGGATAAAATATCTTCAGAGCGAGGACGACACCGAAGCCGTGGCCGAACAACATCGTCATCTCAATTCGGTGTGGAAGAGGCAGAAGAATCAGATAGTTTCGGTGCCAGTTTTACAACTGCCATGGATATAACTGGGCAAGACCAAAGTGGAGAGGAAGATGAGAATGATTCGTATGAACCGTCAGAATATTCGTTTTCAGCCGTTGATTATGTCGGTGCCGATAGAGCTCCTGGTAGTCCTGAGGATGATGTAAAGATCATTGGAGGAAGGTATCGAAGGAGATCAAAGAGGAGAAGCACTGGTGAACATGGGATAGGTGACGGGATGGGACTTGAAGACGGAGAGGAAGATGAAGATGAAGGTAGTGGCTCTGATTCGTCGTCTACAGCCACGAGTGACTTCCACAGACAGAGATATGCTCCCGGAGTGCCAAAACGTTCTTCTACGTCGGGATCTTCTTCTTCCTCTTCCTCTAGGCGGTCAGGAAGATATCCTCAAGGTCATGTAATGTGTCACAATGGAGACAATACAGATCTTTTGCCCATTGCCTCAAAAAGTGATTTCAGGCAAATTCGCAAAAGCCATGGTTTCCTATATGATATCTTTGGTAATGCCGCTGTGGCCTCAAAGAATGGAGGAATGAGTCACCAGCCCTTTGGAGTCGATATAAATGCCGAATATATGAAACACGTATGGGTTCCCCGTGAAATGTTATCCAAATTAGGGCCCTCGTGGGGTGGTGGTGATCTTGAGAAATATGCTCCTCCACCGGGGAAACGGAGATCCAAGAGGACTCGTATGGGGCCTGTATTTAGTAATTTGGGTGAGGAAATCATCTACCGTGGCGGTGTGATCTGTGGTGTCATCAAAGCTGTCCCCGTTGAGCATGTAAGACGGAAGAGAAGGAGGAAACCTACTAGAAACACTGACATGTTCCAGGATCCACCTGAAGGTGTCATAAAGCAACCTATGGGTCCATTCACTCGCACGATAACACACAGGCATTCTGGGCAACGAGAGAAGGTCGTTCTCGGTGTTTCTGGAAGAGACATTAACTTTACAGATATCCCTCAACTTCGGCATGCAAGGTGTCCCTTTAAATCGCACATATACATCGCTACGTTATTAGACGATTCAAAGATCCACAAAGGATTCCTTCGGTTTGATCCCAGAGCTAGAAGTCGTCCGATGCGAGTTGAGGATTACCAACAGATATGGGACATTCGCCAGGGGGAGTTGACGATTACGATTGATGGAAGAAGTATAAGAAACACTGGAGCTAATTCTTTCTTTATTTTAAAGCATGGAATGCAGGTGCAAATTTCAAACCCTTCTGACAAAGTCTCTGTGGCAAGCTTTGAATTCACAAAGAGAGCTCCAATTCGAGGGTCATCAAGACACTCCATGGATCAATCATCAGTATCAGCAGAGAGATTTACAACATCAGGAAGCCCCACCGGAACATACCGGTAAATTACCGGTAATAATTTATAATAATTCATACTATTTATAGATTCTATAATATAGAACACAACAATATATACACCTAACCATTCTCATTTAAATTTTCAAAATATCAGAATCGATCTCTGATAATCTGATCTATTATTAGGTCGCAATTTTTAATAACATTCAGAATATATGATAGATATTATATTACGAATATCTAATAAATTAATAATATAATATATATATATATATATATATATATATGATAAATATGATTTATAATTTTTCTCTTTCTCATTCTTCTTTGACATGGAGGGAATAATCACCCAAGAATGATTCACTTTGTAGATAATTTCGCCATGATCATTCGAGAGGAAATAGGATGGAGTAATCCAGTTCTGTTACTTATTATTTGGAATATATAATTATTAATTTATCAGTAATGTTGGGGGGAAATACAAGCTTAGAACTGTTCATCAGGTCCGATTTCTTTTTTCTTTTTCATTTCCTTTCTCACTTCTTTTAAATCAACAATAACGACACATCCATCCATATGTTTTCCCATCACTACACATTCATGGCAATACAATGCCTTGTGGATGCCTTTAGCTCCACAAATAAGACATTTTCCCTTTGTTTCACTATTGGAGGCACAATAGTCGCATATTTTAACTTCTTCCTCTAAAAAGAAGTGTGAATCGCACAAAGGACACCTTCCATCACATTTATCACACAATAATCCAATTGTATCGCCAACCTGACGACGACAAAATACCAAATCGGGATCTATGAAAGAATGAGTTAATAAGAGAAATAATTATGGATCAAGTCAAATATACAAACCCATTAATGTTAAAAAGAAAATACATACGATACCTGGCTGCCATATTGCAAGAAAAACGAGGCTTCAAGCCCTCCTCTCTCAATAATTGATAAAATATTTTCAAATATAATAATATTAGTAAATATAACCATTATATGGTAAGAAAAAGAAAATATATATCAAATATTACAATAATTGGGCTAACTAAATGACTTTTTTGATAGGCACCGAAGGGGAGAATTATTTTCATAAATAAAATAGAAAAACGCTTATAATAAACATTAGATTTGAGTTTACTGGTATCATTGTCCTATCTTCCTCTTAGTTAAGCAAATAATAAGTAATCACAATTTACTGCCAACAAAATATAAATCATGTTTCCCGGTCCTTAATCTGTCAATATCTTTAACAGTTGATTCCATAGCTTTCTTCAACGCATCAAGTTTTTTCTCCTCAGCTTCAAGTTGTTGGGTGAACAATTCTTTAAAATTTTCTGCTTTTCCTCTGAGCTCTGACACATCTTTTTCAAGGGATGCATACTTATTACTTTCCGAACAAAAGAGAGTCAAATCAATCTGTTGAGATTTTTGATATTCCAATTTCCTCCTTTTTTCTTCGATAGACTTTTCCTCTTGCCACAATTCACGATATCTCTTCACAACTTTTCCGATGCGTCCGATTTTTTCCTTGATTAAACTCTTATCATCTCTAAACATAGAATTTACAACAGATAAGGAGCAAGAAGAAGAAGAGCAAGAAGAAGAAGAAGAAGAGGAAGAGCAAGATGAAGATGAAGAAGATTTTTGACGATATATCTTGTCTAACTTTTCTCCAAGAAGAGTCAAGTCCCCATCACAGGTGGGAATGTCGGGTTCGTCTTCACGGTCGTGTTGTTCATCAGCAGCATGGACATAATATTGAGCAAAATCTTCGATATATTTTCTGATATCACGGACATATTCATGAAAAAGACGGAAATATTTCTTTTCGATTCTTCGTTTGATTCTGTTAAAGCTCTCAACCGCCATTGAACAACAAGAACAACAAGAACAATGGGAGTCACCAGAGTTAGAAGTTGAAATGAAGACATTGGGGAGACCAAGAATCAAAGAGGCTATTTTTAGATCCCTTGAGAAATTAGGAGATGTTGAAGGACTGCCTCGCCCCGGAATATCTATCTCACCGAGAATATCCTCACCGTGTGCCAAAATACAACGAGTTCTTCTCCCCTTAGTCATAGCAATATTAAGCCCAGCCGTAGGATCCATCACAACCAATGAACATCCCTTCTCCAGCACAATACTATCATCAAGAGAAGCAGTTTCCTCGAGAATCGATACAAATGCTGAATTGTCAATCTCTGCAGAACGAAGGACACCAGCTTTGATACAGGAGTAGAGATATTCGGTCTCCTTGGGCTTGATATGATGATGTTTTAAAGTAAAGAAATCCCGACATATCTGAGAAGGGGGTTTGAACGGACAAGCTAGAGTCTGAGAAGGATCTCCATGAGAATCGTCACGTACTAGATCCTCATAATACATGGAAGATGGAGCTAACTTGCGACGGATAGTGGGAAGGGCTAAAGCAATCATAGGATTACTACTTTGAGGGTAGTACTCGGTTTCTTTCTTTTCCTCACGTTGGAATATATCATCGGTTTGTTTAACAACAATGGTATCTTCAGTCTCTTTCAGAACTTTGGCAAGCAACTGCTCGGGTGTTTTGATGGGGATTTGAGGTGGATTAATTCCATATCCGTTATGTAAAAGTCCAGTTTTAATGAAATTTAGAGGAAGAGAAGCACGGAGCTTCTCATTAGAGCTAAAAATAGAACATGATACAACTCGAGGATAAACGATGAAAATATTCCTTGAAACTGAAGTAAAAGAGGCAATTGGACGTAAATATTTATGGGGAAACAATGTTTCATTCACAATTTTCTTCAAATTGTTTTTAATTTGCCGGAAAATGGGAGAACGTTTACGAACATAAATTCCAAACAGATACTCGCTTTCATAGTACTCTTGCTCCGTGATTGGGTGTTTTTTCGGTTTCATTCGGAGAATTTCGTGGATTTCGCCACCATCTGTTCTTGTAAACTTCGATATTGGGTCAATGAGCATGGTGATGCTGTTCAACGCCTGCGACACCGGAAGACTGTACTTTTGAAAGCGTGGGATTGCCTGAAATGCCGGAATTGCATCGACTAACCAAGCTTCTATGCATTCATTGAGAGAGGATTGCACTTTAGTGGGAGATTCTTCATCCTCATCGGCATAGATACAAGAATCGAAATAAGTATCGAAAGTTCTATAGGCAGAGAATGTACGGAGTAAATTTGATTGAATAATATCGTATTCATCAACAGTCTCTTGCATATCTTGATACCTTGCAAGAATTCCTTGAATCAGTTCGATGAGATCCAAGTATTCTCGCTTCCAATCATTGGATTCACAGTGCATGCTGATATGATCAACAGAACACATGGAGATAAATCTTGATTGCAAGGCTGGTAGCATGGAATACATCATATCTATTTCAGGTTGGTATTCATCAATTATCTGGATAACATTTTCAATATCTGACTCTAAATCATCAATTTTTCTATCTATATCAGCTTTTAATTGGGAATATTTTGTAATTAAAGATGAGCAATGAAATGGGTCCTCAGAGGGTAAAGACATTAATAATCAATATTCTTGGGATAAAATATATAATGTGAAATTTTTTAATTGTTTTTATAAAAATATCCTTGAATAATACTCTCAAGGAGTGACAAAAGCAGGTGTGGAGGTGAGGCAAATTCGATACCGCAATAATATTGCTTTCAAGAGCAGCCTTAGAAATTGTATTTTATGCAAAAATCCAAAAGGATATTTATTTTCAATTGTTTATAAGAAGAAGGTCAAGAGACAGGATAAAACCCACAACTCCGCCAAATATTACAGCTCGAAAGTCATAATATAGGAGGTGAAAAGTAAATGCTTGTTGGATCAAACTTCCTAAAAGGAAAAAGTCTAGAATGGATCAAAACCCCCTAGAAAATAAAATTATTCTCAAGGCTGAAAAAAAGAAGTAGAAATGTGTTAAACAATTTATATTAATCGAATTATATCTATAAACTTGGATCTAAATCGATAACGATAACAAATTTCATTGAAAGTAAGCGAATCACACAAATTCAATTTCGTGAGATTCGCATTTGAATCACATGAATCGATGATTTTGAGGTGGATACCATATATCAAAGAATATATTGAATAATGAGTGGAGCAAAACGAGTTGTTGCGGCATTACAAGAGGCCTCTAATGTTATTAAAGTTGCTACTGATGTTTTTTCTTCTACTGGTGTAATGACAGCCTGTGCTCATGAATGTGCCACATGTCCACAATTTGCACAGTGTAAAGGAATTGGATTACAGAATGAAGAGTTATTTACCAAGATATTTTCAAAAGATACATCTAAATCGCAATTTGGTGCTGATGGGCACCAAGATGAAAGGTTTAAATTTGATGATAAAACGATATTAGATAGTGAAAGTTTTATTTCTGGATTTGGAGCAGCTGCAGGGGAAGCTATTGATGAAGAAAGAGAAAGGGAGGAAACTCATGACGCTGATGATAAAATTGTTACATCGCCGTTATTTTCTGATTTACCAGGTGGAGATTCATCGGCTTTAAAGATGTTTGATATGTCTCAGAAATCTAAATCACTTCATTCATATTCATCATCAACAGACTCAAAAGAAGAAGGTACCATCCTGAAACTCAAAACTTTCAATGACTTCTTTTGAAATTTATGACTAAATTTATCTCAATTCATCATTTTTGATCATCCACAAATCATAAACTACTAAATCAATCATAAAATCGCACCCAGTTCGTTATAACACTGAATTATATTATCTAATATATATCTTTTTTTAATCGAAAATCAAATTTGTCGGAATAATATGGTACTTATATTTCCTTCCCTATGTTTTGAGATCGAATCCATTTCTCCTCTTCTAATGGGCTGGTATCAGTGATTACAGCTGAAAATTAATAATTTCATTAAAACTAATAAAATATCTAATTGTTTTTATCACTTAATTTTCTTCAATCAAATGAGTTTTTGAAACTCAATCAATGATTTTCATTTTCTCCGGAATATTCAAACCTATTTTGTTCAATGGTTGTTGAAGTTGAGGTAGAACAAATTGAACTTCCTGTTCCAGAGACCTGTTATCAGAGATATAAGGCTAGAAAGTTGGCTAAGGCGAAAATCGCTGCTGATAGGCATCTAATGCTTGCTTCAGATCATATTTTTAAAACTTTAATGGCTTTATCCATTCCTTCTATTATTTCAATGGGTCTTAATGCCGTTTATAATGTTGTGGATTCCATTTTTCTTGGGAATTCGAGCGCCGAGGATCTTGCAGCTGCAAGTTTGTTTATGGTTATTGAATTCGGTGTATTCACGTCATTGAATGTGTCATTGGGTGCTGGAGCTAGTGCTGTTATTTCTCCGGCTCTTGGAAAAGGTGATTTTTTAACTGCTAACAAAGCCCTCACATACTTTTTTACTCTCCTTATTATTGTTAATGCTGCCATTCCTGCTATTTTCATTCCTTATCTTGACCCCCTGCTTGACTTTTTAGGAGCTACTTCTGTTACTAAGGCTCGGGCCAAACAGTATGCTCTCATCATGAGTGCTTTCCCTATTGGATATGGATTAACCGCGTCAATGGGTCCCTTGCTTCGTGTTGAGAATAAGGCTTCTCTAAGTATGTGGCGACAAGTCATTTCATCTGCCTTGAATGTCATTTTTGATCCCATTCTGATCTTTGGTTTTGACCTTGGAACTCAAGGAGCTGCCATCTCAACTGTCGCCTCGCAGCTTATTGTTGGTGTGTATATGCTCTGGTTCTATTTATTCCCCGAGAAGAGTGGTGCTACTGTCAAACTCGCTTGGAATGAAGCATATGGCAAAGGGAACATGGATTGGCGAATGATTGGAAAGATGTCTGTTCTGGGCCTTGGCAACCTCTTCTCTGGGATGGGAAGGAGGATTGCTGGACTCTTATTCAATAGGACCTTCAAGACGATGCTGGATGGAAGTCTGGTGGAGGTCTATCAGGCCATTATGGGTGCCATGACTCAACTATCGTCTCTGATTGGAATGCCATCAGCAGGGATTGCGTTAGGGTTCATTCCACTTGTCGGCTATAATATCGGCAGAAACCGGTACGACCGTGTTCAAAAGGCTTTAGTATACTCATTCCTGTCTATGTTGGTCATTGGAGGATCGCTTGTCATTCTTGTTGAGATCCTTGCAAGACCTATCAGCCGGGCATTTGGCTCTGATGGTGATTTCCTCGATCTTGCCCCCAAATATCTTCGTATTGGTCTGTGTGGAGTGTGGTTGTCTGCAGGCACATCTCTTCTCATGGGATATTTTCAAGTACGGCATAACATCATTGTCTCGATGATAATGGGTCTCTTGCAGCCCGTTCTGTCCATTATCTATGCCTCAATCCTTCCATACACATCTTTGGGTGTTGCAGGTGCCTTCTGGACTCCGACAGCTGCCTTTGTGACATCATTTATCATTGCTCTACCGATTATGATCGTTGTTTTGAGACAGATTGACAAGAAGAAGCATATTCCTTCTTTTGTCATCGATGGTGAGTCTGAGTCTGGTGAGAATTCAATGAAGTCTCCAGAAGCAGTCGAAATGCGGGAAGCCAGAGTATAGAATTACACCATAATTACACCATAATTATATCATAATTACACCATAATTACATCGTGATATTTTTCACAAGAGTCTAGAATAGATTTCAGAAGCAAAAATCGTAATATATATTTGATATATTTCCAAGTCCATGTCGATGTCATTCCTTATTTTCAATCTATCTTTGCGATTAATATTAGATATTAATATATATATATTTACAAGTATTTATCATTTTTTTTTTTTTTTTTTTAACTTTTATCTTTATTTGACCAAAATCATTGTTTGTCTATTTATAGATACTATTTGTCTATTTTTAGAACCGTACGAATCTCTGGGTTCAGAAGAATATTTATATTGATCTTTTTTGATCTCTTCTACTTCACTTACATCAGTTATTAGCTCGTTGTTATAAAATCAAGATTTAGTTATCATTTATATTTAATTATTATCTATTTAAATGAATAATTATTATTGTTTTATAAAATCAAAAACTTTTTTATATTCTTAGTTGTGTCCTCAAAATTTAATTCTTTTTTACATCATCATCATGTGAATCGATGATCGATTGCTCTCGAATTCAAGTGTTTATCTCTTTTGAAATGAATTAATTAGAATTAATTATTAATTATTGCCAAATTGGCACTGCCACAGTGCCTCCATTGATATATGTTGATTATGGCTTCGAACAGATGAATAAATAGTTCTGATCAGAATACTGATATCTATTTTAGGATACATATTCATAGAAATGTGCTTATTAACTTCACATCCTTGATATTCCACTATCTTGAGATGATAGAATAAATCTCAACTTCCAATGGAAATAATTCCAACGACGATAGCAGAAGAACGTTTGTTTCTATTAATATTGGGAGGGCTCTCCTTCAAAAACAAAAGAGTGAATATAGAATGTAGCCAGTATTTCAATCTACCGTTGAAATCGAAATAATTTGCCGGTTCATCCCCATTTCTGTATATGGGTTTTCAGCATAATTACATAAAAAATAAAATCAATTTTTTTATTATTTCTTATCAATATAATTTAAAAATCCATGATTATTTGTTTTTTTGCAGAGACATGATCCAGTTGAAATATTTTCCCTTTTTCTTCGACAATAGAAATTATGGATGGGTTAGGTCATGATCCATTCGCAAGTAGAATTAAAGAAGCTATCATATTTGACGAGATATTTGAATTTCGACAAATTTTCCCCCCCTCAAAATATCTTCCACTATCTCAATCTTCTCCTCGCCCCCGTGATTCTCGAAAAGATGCAATCCATTCTGAAAGCATTAAATCTCAGGTGCACCCGTCTAAACCTAACCCACGTAAAGGATCGAAATCTATTATTCACTTTTTGACAGAAAATATTGTCTTTTTTCTCGTTATGTGGAGGCTGATACCATCTGGGGTCCGTAGAGAGGTGAATGCCAAAGATTATTTTCAATCCGTTGATTCATTAGTTTGTCCTTTACCCACAGAGAACCATATTACTGCAAGAAAACTCCAAAAATGTCGATATATTCACAATAAGAAGGGCTGTCCTAAGAAAATGGGCAAAATGGTTGTATCCGTTTGTGATGTCATCGAAGAAGTCTGCAGGGAGTCACATGTGGTCTCCTTTGAAGCCACTCCGCATTTTGCAGAAGCCTTTGTGGAAAAAGTTATCCCCAAACTCAAACCCCCCATATTTCCCCAGATGCCTTCTCTTCAGACCATTTCCGGAAGATTATAACTATTGTCAAACAATGGATTGGCCTTTATCCAGAATCAAGGAAATTGATTAAGAGTGTGAAACAGCAAAGAGATATTGCAACACATGAGGGATCTACGAAGATTAAAGCTCGCAAAGGACATCGAGATAGCCAATTGTAGATTCTTTTTGTAATTAATTAATTAACTATACGATTTTTATTTTTGACTTAAGCACAAAATTGCTGAAGAAAAGCATGCTGGAACACTCAGCTATTCTCTAGCTTTGCTTTGCAACACTTTAAAGATTTTTATTTCTATCTTTCAGTTGTTTCCGAAAAAAAAAAGAGCTTTGGGTAACTTTGTTTCATTTGTTTTCTTCTTCCATGAGTTGAAGAAACAAGTGTCAAAGTCCAAACTCCACCTAATTCGAAATACAATCTTTAGAAAGATATATACTACACCCATTTCAATTTTTTTTATAAAATTAAATTGATAATTTTACATCTTCTGCTTGTGACGTGTCAGTGACACGATTTTTTCGAATCACCTGCAAGAGAAGATCGACTCGATCATCGAGCATCAAAATCGAAAAAAAAATATAATAAAACCACTAAACAAAACATTGACAAACCCCAATATTGGGAGATATAGAACAATATGCGACTTACAATGCATTTACCACCCATAAATGTACAGCATTTATCATAAATGTTGTCTGATTATGAAGGGTTGAACAGTAACATGGTGCTTTCGAAGGTTCAACTCTACATCCATGAATAGGGATATATATTGAGATGATAGAATAAACAAATCACGCCTGACTATCAAAGTCAAGTCCACTCGATGGTAGTCTTAATCCTCTATAATCCCCAAAGTCATCCACACGGCCCTTATCTCCCTCATATCTCTTCATTTGTCTCTTTATGATGCTATCTATCGTTGGGCATTCCCACCCTTCTCCAAGCCTTGGAAGTAACTGTGCGATAGATTCAACTTTCATCCGTGCATCATTCACGCTGAGTCTATCGCCAGCATCGTATTCAATCAACCCATCATACACTTCTTTGAGACAACTGTAGATCTCATCTCCATGAGGCATCTCTTTCAGCTTTCTGAATAGGGGACACCATTCTATCTTTGGGAAATCACGATTATGCATCATCTCAAGCATTTTCTGGATCACTCCGGCATTATCCACGGTGCCATCTGGATGGAAAAACTCATCGAATGCTCGATTACTCAGGAATGGGACATGGCCACTAAATGCTGCATACATCGACATTCCAAGAGCATAAGCATCGCTGTCCTTCGAATGATTACCAAATAAAGCTTCAGGGGAGTTATACGCATAAGTTCCGCAGATAACTTTCCGATCTTCTTTTTGTGTCGTCTTGCTACTTTTTGAAGAAGAAACAACTGAGCCAGAGGATATAACGCTCGAAACAGAGAACGATAACGAGTCCTTTGAAGAGGAAATGGAGTCTGAGATTTGAGCAAGCCCAAGATCTCCAAGGATAAGTCCACATCTACCGGTGTCAGGATCTACTCTTACAAGGTAATTGTCAGGTTTAATATCTCGATGAATGAACG
>BQXS01009949.1:0-10664 GCA_024181965.1 Aduncisulcus paluster
GTTAATATTATAATAAGGGAATATTTACAAGACATGTCATCATGTTGAATATTATAAATAAATTGGCCCACAGGAAAAGTATTATTATTTTTTATTGAAGGGAATTTAAGAAGAACTGCACAGATTTCCCAAGATTATCATCTGTAGTCTGATTTATTTTACAAAGCCCTTAAAACAGAAATGACATTATCAGGCATAATCAAAATCTTAAATAAGCATAATATTCAGAAATGTCATATATCAGCGATCATTACTGATAGGGAAAAGATCATGGTGAGTATTGCTAACCAGTTGTTATCTGAAGGCTATGGATTTGTAGTTACCCATTGTTCTGTCCATATTGTTAATATTATAATAAGGGAATATTTACAAGACATGTCATCATGTTGAATATTATAAATAAATTGGCCCACAGGAAAAGTATTATTATTTTTTATTGAAGGGAATTTAAGAAGAACTGCACAGATTTCCCAAGATTATCATCTGTAGTCTGATTTATTTTACAAAGCCCTTAAAACAGAAATGACATTATCATTCTCAGCTCAGGAAGGTCATTCCAGATACGGAATTACAAACATTAAAAAACCGATTCATGAACAAATAAGCTTCAGTTACTTGGTTTCAAATCTTGAACACACTTAGCCTGTACCGAAAAACATAAATTTCTTCTTCGAGATGTGAGACACACTGGAATATATTGTCAGATTTCACAATAAAGCTGATTAATTTGTTGAATTTATTGTAAACCAGGCGATTCTGTGCGAAATACCTCTCTGTGCAGTTTGTCGATTTCTCACAACAAAAATGCAAGAAATCATCAAGGATCTTCCAGCTCCAGTTCCGCTTTGTAAGTCAACATTATATCGAATATCAAAGGAAGAAAGATTTAAATCATTAACTAAGGCGAGAATATCTGCATTAAGACCTCCATATTCTATTATTTTAGATAAAAGCTGCTCACATTACAGACCGAGAACAACTTATGGTGAAAATATCACACGATTTGATTGAAGAAGGGTATGGTGACATCTGGCTACCTTGCATTGCTCACCTCATCAATTCAATTCTAAAAGCATATTTTTCATATTATTTTCCTGCGATTGAACCTTTTTTGGAAGATCTAACCAAAGTATTCAATAAGTTCGAAAGAGATAATCGAACAATTATCAAGGCTCTGAAATTGCCTATTTTACAATATACTCCAATTCGGTGGAGCTCTCTATTATTGTGTTATTTGCAGGTCTGTAAAAACTGGGATACTTATTTAAGCATATGTTCAAAGTATATTCGCCAATCTGAGGAAGCAAAAGATGCTACCATTTTTTGGAGAATGAAAATTAAAAAATTCAATAATATAATGATTACGAGATTTATACCATACTGTTTAGATGCACTTGAAGCTGCATCGTTTTCAACCGTTTGTTTTGTGTGTGGTAGCCTAGATTTTATTGAGTAAATTTGTCAGCATCATTCCCTGGTTGTTTACCACATGTGCACACCGGTGTAATTATTATGAAGATATTTCTATAAATCATTAGTTATACCTTCTTCTGATTCCGTTGCATACAGAAGCTCAGTAGGGTTATTTTGTTCTTTTGAATTAGAGATAGTTCCTATTTTGTGAGTGTGTCTCGAACTAAACTCCTGACAAGAGACATGCAGCACGTGATTTTCGATCTAAAGCTTCATTTCAAATCCCGTTTCGTCGAGTTTCTTGGTCTTGCTTTCATCAACGGAAATTTTCGAATTCTGAAGAACTATCTTCTGCAGTGACGGACAACCATCCATAGTATAGTAATAATACTATTAAATAAATAGTATTTATTTAAGAAAGAAAAACCAAGAGAGAAAAAAATAATTCAGAAATAAACCTAGCCCGTTGGGCATATGGAACTTAATGCTCTGGGCACTGAAGGTCGAGGGAGGAGAAGTTGTTAAGATATTGATCAGCAAGAATAACAGATGGAAATTAAATAGTACATACAAATGTTGAATGGTATTTCATTCAATTTTATATAAGAGAAACATGCTTCTTAACTCGAAATCATAACTCTCGGGTTCAATTCCGGAAGTTGAGCAAATTGTTTCATCATTTTTGAGCAGGGTGTGGTTAAATATAACAGAACTACCTAATGGTGAGCCAATTTATTATATCTGATCGATATGAATATCATTCCGGCATACTACCATATGCCACAGAGGGCAACTCATTTTTTCTCTTTGCATATAACACCTTTAACACTTTAAATAATTTAAATATCAATAATAATTAGTATTATGGTAGAAAACAACGTTAAAAAGAAAAAATATATCATAATGTTTCGAATTTGCGGTTGAAAGTAAAAAATGCAGATTTCGTCGCCGTTGAGAAAAAATTATTACCAAAAGCAAATAGAAAAATAGAATTATATTATAACCATACGTAATATGTAATTTATATTATTGGTATATACTATATACAGTGGTAGTACCAAAAGTATATCGGTTATAGTACTGTATCCATACTTCTGCTCCCTAGAAAAGTATTTCGCAGCACTCGATCTGAAGAACGGTTACTTTAATATCAAAAGTTTCTGAAAAAACAAGACCCTTGACTACATTTATCACACCGTGGGATTGTTTGAATGGAATAGGATACCGTTTGGTTTAAAATCGGCTCCGGCTCATTTTCAAAGGTGTATCAACGGAATTTTCAAAGATCTCATGCCCCTTTCTGTTTAGTTTATTTGGACGACATTCTTGTTTTTGGTGAGAACCAAGACGATTTTATCAACAACCTTTCAAAGGTTTTGGACAGATTATCCGAGTTTAACCTATGTCTCAACCTAGACAAATGTAAAATCGGAATGAAGAATGTTCGCTATTTAGGTTTTATTATATCGGAACAAGGCAGGTCTTTGATCCAAAGAGATTGGAAAATATGAGGAATATCCGTCCACCCGAAAATTTAAAGGAAGTACAGAGCCAAGTGGGGAAATTAAATTTCCTCAGAGAGTTCATACCGAACTATTCAAGGACAGCGGAACCTTCCGGGTAATGAAGAAAGGATACACCAAATCGTGTTGGGGACCCGAACAATCTTCGGCCTGGAATAGTTTATTATCTTCCTTGGACAAGAAATTATCATTAGAACATCCTGTGACAGATCTGGGTATCTGGGACTTCTCGAATTGTTTAAAGGATATTATCGTATTTACCCTGCACATTATGCCTGCACAGCATATTCAACCCACTGATTGAAAAATAAAAATAATATTAAAATAATCATTCTGGTATGACTTTACAAGTCATCACAATCCGACACAAGAAGGAACTATTATTCTTCGGACAGACGCTTCGACAGTGGGAATAGGAGGAATCCTTCTTCAAAGAGCTACAAGTGGAAAAGAAAAGCTGATAAATCTCTTCTCGCGGAAATTCAATAAGACAGACACCCGTTGGAGCACTATAGAGCAGGAAGCTTTCGGTATCTAATATGGAATAATTTCGAACAGGTTTTATTTGCTTGGAAAACCTTTTTAGGTGGAAACAGATCACTGAAATCTTCATCACATCTTCAAAAGCGAAGTCCCGAAACTTGTGCGCTGGAGAATGATGATGACTCCTTTTACTTATCATATCAAGCACATTGTTCAGAGAACCAAACAGCTGATTTTCTTTCGCGAATAGAATTAAAAAACGACTATTCGTCTAAAACAAGGAAAATTAGGACACTAAAAGCTCTTGATACGACTACAAAAGGTCCAGAGAAAGATGTTCTACTCAAACAAATTCATTTAGAACTCGGTCATGCTTCGGCAGGGTTAGTTGTAAAAGTTCTCCGCGACAGAGGATAAATTGGACCGGTATGTATAAAGACGCTGAAAGAGTCATTAAACCGTGCATCTTCTGCAAAAAGACACAAAAGGGAAGATGTATAAAAACAAATGGTCACTTGAAGAAGCCCGTATCAAGAAAAAAATTGGAATGAGTGTCCCAGAATACGCAAAGCAGATAAATCGGCATTTATCAACACTAAAAAAATCTATCTCACAGCAAGCCACTCAACTTAAGGCTTTGGTTGAGATTGGAAAACCCAAACAAATTTCGACTTAGATATAGAAATTGACCATTGTTCTTCTTTTCTAAAGGTAGCAGATGTATTTGAAAATGAGAGAGAAGATATTGCCGCAAGGATAGCCCTTCGACTGGTTGTGTCCCGCTGTAAGTTTGAATACGAGCATAAAACTATAAAATCCAGGAGAAAAGTGCCTTTGAGTGCCAGAAAGGCCATAATAATATCTGAGATAAGAAAAAGCAAATATCATGGCCATTTTGTAAAAGATCTGCCAAATAGCGACATTTTACTTCTTTTTGAAGATAGAATAGGACAAAAAACTAGAGTTTTCTTTTCGAACGTAAAGGGAAAACCTGCTAGTCTTAAGAAAAATTATGACCTATACAAAGGGCAGATGAGCCTAGCAGCGGATGAGGTAGCCTTTATTGATACATATTACGAGAATATGGATAATTTGATGCTTGTGGTGACCTAGCAGAGTATGGGCCAATCACCACCCACTGGAAGTTTATCATCTCTGAGCCTTTCTTCCATTCGAGAGTCTGATATAACGGAAGATTCTTCCCATGACGACGGGGATGATGATTTTTCATCGCTCCGAGATGACCAACCTGATGATCATGAAGGTAATTCTTGAAAACGCTCTCTCCGATGAATAGATTTTAATAAATATTATTTAAAATTTAAAAACCATATATTAGCAATGATAAGATCGAAATAGAATGATTTTGTTTTTGAAAATACATTTCAATAAAATCTTTGTTTGAAAACCGATTTTTTTCGATATACTATTATGGCAAATCAATTGACACGTTGTTTTTATTATACTGAAGCTCAATTCAGAACAAATACCCTTTCGTCCATGTTAGAAATATCTTCCAAATCGGACCTGGGAAAAAAGAATATATTTCTCCGCTGCCCTTTATGTATGAATTCATTGGGACATACCTGTGCCTTTTCGAAGCGAAAAAAATGGGATATTAGAGATTTTACGTGCCAAATATGTGCAGTTTCAAAAGCTTTATTTTTAATCCGCTGTGATTATATTCTGGTTGATCTAATTGATAAACACCATGAAAATGATTCGGGCTGCTCAGATGAACAAACTGTTGAAGGCCTCAGCCCTGACGATGATCGCCAGTCTCATGATGAGCACGATGATCATGGCGCTCCAATAATTGATTTGAGCCAGTTAGTTTCCCGAATGGGAATGGAGATCACAATTATTTTTATAATACTATTAATTTTTAGTTAAAAAATGATTTTTTAATTTCAAATCCCCCCTTTTCTAACAGGGGTTTTCATATTGTTGTGGATTGTCTGCGTTAAATTGAAAGAAATTTAGCATCAATTATATATGTTATTGACCATCTATATTGAAAAGTTAATAGTCAACACCTGCCAGATAGTCACAGTGATGTATTATTAAGTCAAATCAGAACATTTAAGGAAGCAGTAGTTCTAAAATGCATTGATATTGGTATCTATTCCCATGGCATGTAAATTCTTAGATCGAGAAATGCAAGAAATAATTCGAGCACTGGTTGATTTTGTACCTTTACACCAATCATCAATGTATGATATTGAATATAGGCTCGGAAATTCCTCTAAAAATGGTACGAGAGATTATGACAAAATGTTGTTTCTCGATAATTCTTGATAAAACCCAATCTAGAATGAAGAACATTCTACTAGAATATCCCTAGTAGGGATATTGATTCATATACTTTCGGATCTTTTGCCGTTGGATATATTAATCTTGGAGGGAAAAAAGACTCTTTATTCACACAAGCTTTCATGAGCGAAATCACCATCTGTGATGGCATCTCAGGATTTAGAAGAAACAAAAGTGAGTAAACGACATGCAGCAACGATAAGTTTTATAATAACAAATATTAATCATAAATTAGCATGTTATTCTGATAAGATCCACGATGTCCTTTCAAAACCAGCTGATTTTTTGACGAAAGCAATTAAGAGTGAGTTTGAGGCAATTGGAATTAAAAAATCTTCAATAGTTTCCAATTATTAATTTAAAAATTGTAATGGCCTTGGTTAGCTGGAAAAATCAATTTATAAATTTGGATTCATTGCACAACGGCTCCTTTTTTCAGCAGTATTTTGTTTCTGAGAAGAGGCCATACTAATACTGGGATTAGATTCTCTCGGAGTAATAGTACTTGTATATTATGTGGAGTGCCGTTAAAAACGAATTGTTCAGCATTGTCTCATTTGCTAACAGTGAAACATTGCAATGGAGAATTGTCATCAAAACCAACGCATCAAGAAGAATCTATTCAAGGGAAAAGAAGACATTTAAGAGAACAGGTGGTGGATAGTGCACTATGTGGAATATCAGCTTTTACGATTGCAAATTTTTTTATTTGAAAATTCAACAGGCGATGCTTGATTTGGGTGAGCCAATGGAATTCAAAAAAGATGCATTATATGATTGCATGCATATGGTAGCATCAAGATCACTCGAAAGCACTAGAGACAAGGTGTTAAAGGGGTGTTATAGTCTAATTCTAGACAAAACCACCTCGAGGGGGAAAACCATTCTTGGAATACTTGCACATAGCAAATTAGGAACCTACGTTGTAGGTTATTTGGATATAGGAAAATATAAAGACGAAAATTACTCTAAATCATTTAAGCATTCAATACAACAATCATATGCCTCCGAATTTATAGACGATGGGAAATAACATACAACACCAAGAGGGGATAAATTATATTATCACACATGTTAAACAGACTTTAGGATGTTGCTCGGATAGCATCCGGAAGGGAATGCCATCCCCAGCTGACTTATTGCTTTCTCATTGTATTGATACATTGGAATTAGGAAATCGAATCTAATTGCAATTTGGCCGGACAGGGAACCATTGATGGTCAATGTTTGTAGTCAGTTGGTTGCAAAAGGGTATGGGATTTCATGGCAACTATGTTTAGCTCATGTATTAAATAGTGTCAATCAACAATACATTAATTATTACTTTGAAGCTATTAAAGATTTTATTGAATAAATAGTACAGTATATTGAAAGAACTGCTTCCAAGTTTGTTATGAATTCTTCGTTTTGTTGTTTTTCCTTTGATTAGTAGGTCATCGATGAATATCAAGCAAGCATGCGGAGTAAGATCAGCGAATGCCTTCTCAATCGATCTCTGAAAGTGAGCGCTTGTGTTCATGGTTCCAAATGGCATTCTTCTGTTCTGAAACAGCCCCTTGCTGCAAGTAAATGCCAGTAAAGGTTTAGATTCATCTTCTACAAGAATTGGATGGAAACCTGAGTGGCTCACCCAAAAGCAGAAGCGAAATTTATCGTGCGGACTGATGCAAGTACAACAGGAATGGGTGGAGCATTAATCCAAAAGGTGGATGGAAAAGAAGAAATATTGTCTCTATTCACAAAGAAATTCACACCAGCGGAAAAGAAATGGAGCACTATAGAACAGGAAGGATATGCAATGGTATATGGAATAACAAAGAATATATATCATTTATTAGGGAGGAAATTCTTTGTGGAAACAGATCACTTGAACCTAAAATACATTTATAAATCAGAAATACCAAAGCTGGTACGCTGGAAATTACAACTATCTGTTTTCTCATTCACCATTGATCATATTCCTGGAAAATAAAAATACAATTGCTGATTTCCTTTCGAGAATAGAAACAATCGCAAAACAAAAAGAAAAAACAGCCTGTGGAAACAGAGATAAATAAGGAGAATGATACTCCTAAATTAAGAAAAGAAGCCCTATCAGCGGAAAAAGTCTCTTCTAGTACATCGGAAGTAGATGATAAGGAAGAATCTCCAGAGATACAGAAAGAAACCGAAGAATCAATAAGAAAATGGCTGAATGTTGTGCCTTCCTCGGGAACCAGTTCTCGAGAGTATGAGTAAGTCGTAATTCTTCTATGCTCCTGGATAAACTCACCAAGTGGGTCTTGGATGTTTGAAATGTCCTTTTGGTGGATACTGCCTTCAAATGTTAAGATGTAAGTGATTGTAAATAATAAAGATCATAAGCTTAGAATGTGTATAGACTTCAGAGACTTAAACAAAATAACCAAACCCTACCATTTTCGCAACTTATGAGAAGCCGGAACAGCGGGAAGAACGAGGCTCGATAGCCAGGGATAAAAGGGAAAACGAAAGAAAAGAAAACGAAAGAAAATTATTAGAGATGTAAAGGAAGTTAAAATAAGAACAAAACGAAACATACAAACGCAAAATGGAAGTTTGATAAATTGATCAAAATCGAATAACGATTTGTTCTCAAGGATGAGGAAAGTTGATGAAGAATAGTGCGAACCATTCTTATCCACTTCCTCGTATTGACGAAATACTTGATGGATTATCGGGCTGCACCATCTTTGGATTGGTTAATGCTCCAAGACATTTCCAAATGGTAATGAATACGATCTTTGCTGATCTAATTGGAGTGAGTTGCTTTATTTATATTGACGACATTGATTTTTGGGAAAGACAATGCGGAGTTCCTAACAAATCTAACAAGAGTTATGGAAAGAATTAAGAAGACGAATCTGAAATTAAACGAAAAGAAATGTGTCGTGGGAGCAATGCAGATCCGCTATTTGGGTTATATCCTTTCGGAGGAAGGTCGAAGAATTGACCCTGAAAGAATAGAAGCATTGGAGAAGATAAAGATACCTCAAAGCAAAAAAGATGTCAGATCTTTGCTCGGAATGATTAATTTTTGTAGAGATTATATTCCTAATTGTTCACAAATAACCGCTAGTTTATCGAAAATGATTCATAAAGATGTGGAGTTTGTGTGGACCAGTGAGCAACAAACAGCTTTTGACTCTGTTTTGAGAATTCTAAAGTCAGCTCCTCCTTTATCTCTTATTCGGGATGACCAGGAGACTTCCGTATATACAGATGCTAGTGACTATAGGTTGGAGGAGTAGTATTACATCATATTTCGAAAGTGGAAAAGGTTCCACTGTTACTTCACCTCTAAAACATTGACAACTACAGAAAGGAGATGGAGTGTGATCGAGAAAGAACTTTTTGGAATCATTCATACGATCAGAAAAGCAGAAAAATACCTAAGAGGAAGATCCTTTACTCTTTATGTAGATCACCGAAATATTACCTTTTTGAAACAAACTCCGAATCAGAAAATGATGCGATGTTATCTATTTGGGTTCGATTTCTAGATCAAACACGTTGCTGGAGAAGACAATGGAGTAGCTGATGCGTTGTCGCGACTTTTGGAGATAAAGAAACAGAAGAAGAAAGAAACTTTACATTTTATAAAAGAAGGAGCTAAAATCCTGTCTGATGATTCCTTACAGATGAAAATCCTGGCAGAACAGAAGAAAAAGTGGCAAGTGTCACGAGCTTGGACACATGGCAATTCACTGCCCTAATGGGCAGAAAGAATCGCTTGACTGAGCCAAGCAGGCACTGGCCATACCCGAAGAGAGTAAAGTCGACTCTCCGTATTTTGACCTTTCCGTTTGGACGACCGAGCAGCCTCTGTTCAAACTCCAGCGTTGGTGGACACAGGATCATCTTTGAATCTGATTAGCCAAGATTTACTTTATAAGTTGACACCCACACAGACGCTGGGCATTAGAAGAAGCAAGTGCATGATTGAGCTTGCTGACGGGTCAAGAATTGGACGAGGAGCAAGATGTTGTTATAGACAGTGAGGATGATGATGAAGACATTGTAGAATTTGTGGAAAGCCAGGACATGTTGAAAAGCGAGGATGTGGAGATTCAGGTAATGATGCATCAGGCATTTAAGGAGTATCATGAAACGGTAAAGTCGTTGGAACCGGCCAGGGTGCATCCGGTGGTCCTCGAGTTGATCGGGGGAGCTAAGGAAGTTGCACAACCCCCAAGGAAGGTCCCGTATCATTATCAAGAGTTAGAAAGAGAGATGATTACTGACTTGCTGAAGAAAGGATTCAGGAAGAGTTCGAGTTCATTTGCAAGCCCGATACTTCTGGTACCAAAGAAAAATGGTCAAATGCATATGTGCATCGATTATAGAGAGTTGAATAAGCTCTTGGTACATAATCGTCATCCAATTCCGCGACCGGAAGATCTGTTCCAAATTCTTCAAGGAAAGAGTTGGTTTGCATCATTTGATATAAAGAATGGATATTATGCTTGTACACTTGCTAGAGAAAGCCAAGAAATAACTGCGTTCTGCACACCATTCGGTTTATATGAATGGTTAAGACTCCCGTTTGGTTTGAAAATTGCACCGGCTTATTTTCAAAGAATTATGACGGATATGTTAGGAGACTTACGAAGTCAGGGAGTGGTCGTGTATTTAGATGATATTTTAATTTGTGCCGAAACGAAGGAAAAGTTGGTGGAGTTAGTGAAAGAAGTTCTGAGAAGACTACAAGAAAAGAACTCGATCATTAATGTGGGGAAGTCGTTTGTAGGAAAGCAAAAGATTAGATTTTTGGGATTCGAGTTCTCTGAAGAGGGAAAAAGGATTGTAGAGGACGAGTTCAAGCGGTGATGGAAATGGCTAGACCCACTGACAAAAAGGGTGTCAGGAGGTTCCTTGGTATTTGTAATTATGTGCGGGATTTTGTGCCACGTA
>BQXS01009950.1:0-10642 GCA_024181965.1 Aduncisulcus paluster
AATCGAAAACCATTCCAGTCCAAATGTCTGAGTTAACTATTATTCCAAAGACTCAAACCATCATTTCAAAACCAACTTCTCCAAAGGTTGTTCCAAAGCCAATATCAATGCATATACCTCCAAAAGAAGTTGATTTATTTGATTTTAATTTCTTGATGGCGAGGAAAGTACCCAGACAAAATGAAGCTTTGCCACGCCCCAAAGAAAAAGAAAGTGAAGAGTATGGAGAAGAGGATGGCCTTTATGAGTTTGAGGAAGAAGAGGAGGAAGAGGATGAAATTTTTTCAGAGAGGCCGATTGTTCCCCAATCGAAAACCATTCCAGTCCAAATGTCTGAGTTAACTATTATTCCAAAGACTCAAACCATCATTTCAAAACCAACTTCTCCAAAGGTTGTTCCAAAGCCAATATCAATGCATATACCTCCAAAAGAAGTTGATTTATTTGATTTTAATTTCTTGATGGCGAGGAAAGTACCCAGACAAAATGAACCTTTGCCAATCTCAAAGGAAGAGGAAATCAGGGAAGAATTTTCTGAAAAACAAATTGAAGAGGAAGAAGAAATTGAAGAAGAAAAGGAAGAAGAAATTCCTCTTGATGAGTCTTCTACCCATGTTTCCCACATGGAGATATACCCTAATGTTGATGTATATAACATCAAGCGATATTTGGAGAATCAGGATGGTGCTGGCATTGGGAGACATATCATGAGCATTCAAAACACAAGCAGCGCGTATGCTCAACTTCAAAGAAGCCAAGGATATAGTGTTTGGAATGGAGAACTACCAATGCATTCATCTGCTTTGAAAGTATCGATTTCTGAAGATTCATCGTCATCTCCAGCTTCATTATTCATTTCTCCAGGCTCAGCTGCTTTGGAGATGTCGATTCAGGAAGCTTCGGAATCGGATGAACATGAAATATCTAGAGAACAAGAAGATTCCTCAGGCTCAAACCCATCTTCATCGTACGAATATACTTATGTGCCGGAGGATCAGGCATGGAAATATCAATAAGCAATTAAAACAAGTAAAAATAAATTACGGCAATTAAATATATTAATTTTGCGTAATTATCATTAATATATGTGGGCAAATTGACGATTTTGCCCGGGAATCCCCGGCTGGTTGTAAAGTTTCCCGGCTACTTGTAAATTCCCTTTTTCTTGGGAAATAACGATATCCAATTAATATTGTTGGTTAGTTTATAACCTTTATAAAGTTGGTGGAGCAAATTTATTAATTATGAATAGAAAAATGCCCGGAGAGAATCAAAAAGTAAACTGAAAATATCTAGATCTACAAAAACTTTCATATACGATCTCTGGTAATAACGCAGTAATAAACATTCTAATATTGAAATAAATATATTAATTAAAATCCTATTATAAAATATGGGTTAAATATTCAATAATAAAAGAATATTAAAGAAAACAATAAAAAGGTCTGCTTTTGGCAACAGCCGTGTTATTCAAACAATATAAACAAAAATTAAAACAATGGATGAGTAATATGTATAGTACAGTATAAAAATAACGAATTCAATGTGTGGTTAGCATGTATGAGATCATTGTCATTTATGTCGGGATCATTTACGTTGTTTGAAGCTTTTCATTTATCCCCCTGCTGTTTCTTTGAAGCCTTTTTATGATTTTCTTCATAATGCTGTGCAGCTATTCGTTTGTTTGTTTTGGAAGTGGCTGAAATTCGGGTACGTCCACGGGTAATTACCATGCAGCCGAACAGCCGAACAACCGAACAGGTTGTTATTATCAATTGAAGACTTAATAACAGCCTCCCTCATCTCTTTGACTTGGGATTCCTATCAACACTCAAGCTGAGGGATCTCAGACTGTTTTTTCAAGGGACCAGATTGGAGCGCATCCTGAGAACTTCTCATCTTTCTTGCTTGTTTACGTCTTAAAACCGGATTATACTTAGTCTAATGATATTTCAGAGTACTATAACGTGCAGCAGTCTCATTATTCAGACTTGAACGTTGAGGGTCAGAATAAGTCCATAAGCAGAGAAAAATTACATCTACATTGCAAATAATAAGATTTTTATAATGGTTTTTGTCCATCAAAACTCCATTTAAAATAATTCTCTTCAAACTTCTTCTTATCTTCAAATTATTCTTTGCCCTTTTCATCTAAAGCATCCCAAACTTCTTGTATAAAGTAATTTTTGTTACAATTACCCATAATTATTGCGAAATGATGCAAAAAAAAGAGATTCAAACCACGAAAATTGTGGAGTTTATTTTCAAAAAAAAAAAAAAAAAACGCAAAATGCAGCCACTTGGCAGCCACTTGCAGCCAAATTTCTCGTTGGCAGCCAGCGGATGCAAGATGTACACCCCTGTATTACGCATGCGGATCACATTTATCTCTGCAAGAAATGCTCGAAAGGAAGAACGAGCATACATGATGCTGTCAACAAAACTCTATGTACAATATCAAATCAGGTCCCTGATACGACTGCGATACTGGAACCGATGCACCTTCAAGAACAATTTGGATGTAACCCTGATTTGGTAATTCATACTCCGACGAATGGTGAAAGGCAGCGAGCGGTGGCTGACGTGGTGATAGGGTGCCCATATCAGTCACAAACCAAACGTAAACCGAGGAGAGACCCGGGCCACAAAACCCAGAAAGCCGAAACATTCCTGAACTCACTGGAGAGAAAGAAGATCATCAAGTATGGTCGATCAAGAGCAGCAGTCTTGACCAGAAGACAGAGAGAAAGGCAGGCTCAAGAAAGTCAAACCCACGGCGAACAGAGCGAGAGAACCGAAACGAACGTACAAAGACAGGATAATAATGATATTATTCTGCCAAATCCGAACATTACTGAAGTCGCTTCAGTGACCACTTCTGCCACCGATTCTGGTCAAAGGGATCAAAATGCTGGGAGTCATATATCTCAGCAGGGAGAAAGTGAATCACAAGCCCAACAAATAAGTGAAGGGCAGGACGACGAACAGACAGACTCGGTGACCCTTGAATCAATTGACTCTATGAGGAGGAGCGTAGCTATACAATACTTCGGAGTAATTCCGGTTGCTATCTCAACCCATGGAGCCATTGGTCAAGGATTATCAGACCTGTTGAAAGAATTTCGCAGAAGAGACGTGACTGCAACTAGTGAAGTGGATTCATCTTCAGGAGACACTTCCAGCGAAGATAGCACGGTTTCTGAAAAATCCCTCTACCAAACATCATTCTGGAGACTTGCTCGCCTTGGCGCAGCATTGGCGAAAGGATATGGATACTGTTTCTCAAAGTATTTGGCGAAGCTGGATCAAAAGAGGAATCCCAGATGTGAAATATAATATAAAATATAGATAATTAAATAAGTGTAAAAATTTATTTGAACAACATGAAATAAAGCAGAGTGTGTGTATTACAAACCCTGCAAATAAGCGTAGTGATTACACGCCTAATCCTCCTCCTGGTAGTGAGATTGACCCTCGCTACTCGTTCGACTTTTATCCCATGATATTTTCTTCAACAGGTGTTGTTGGTGAATCATTCCAAGAATTTCTTCAAGAAAGGCAAGTTGCCTTGGTTCAACGTCATCATCCATCTCGCTGCATAGAGGAACTCAAGGTAGTGCTTGCTCGCTCCCTTGCTTATGGCAATGCTTTGAATCGTCAATCTTTTGAGCTCCGCTGCAGTGGCCATGCCACTTCAGAAACTATCTACAACCACCGTTTCCTTTTACTCACCGTTCGTGTGTGTCTCATAGGCGTGGTTTGGTATAGATAGTGGGCAGATTTAAGGTTTTATTTGGTGACTTCCGACTTCATCTATAGTCTCTATAGATTAGCTGCCCATGCTCCTCCCATACCGTTCTCTGAGATTATGAGCCTTTTTCTTTCGTCGCCTACACCTTTGTGTCCAACTATCTTCCAAACTCCGCTAGGAGAAAAAATAAAGCTTCAATTGTCTGTCGGATCTTCAAGATCCGATCTTGTCAACTTTTTTTTTGTTTTGATAGACATACAATTCTATTGAAAGTGATTCCCACCAAATGCATTGTTGCTGATTGCTTTTTACTGAAATATTCAATTCTAAACATCGAATTATGATGTTTTATGTTCTTTCTTGGGATGAAAATTTTATCAATGAGAATTAGAGGATAAAACATGATAAAAGGTATAATTTCATCCCGAAAACATCTTGTGGAGCAAATGGCATGTTTTTATTGATTTGATTCCCCTCTTTATATTGAGTCTTCATATCATCTTCATTGTACAACCTCTTAAGAATATTTTTCAAAATAACTCCCAATATTCCTGGAGTATCACGATAAAAACATAGCTTACCGTCATTGCAACTCGATGTCCATACCATTATTCCCCTTCGAATGCTTGTTGTTGTTTTCAATGATATCTGTTTGATTTTCGAAGCTTTTGACACATTATTGTTATTTTTATTGACATAAAACTGAACTCAAACGTTTATTAGTTGCCATACTACACCCAAAAATACTGCCACAAACTAACAAAAAAACACTCAACTTTCTGGTTCTGTTCGTTGCTCCTGGTTTCCATCCATTGTCTCTGAAAATAATTGACAAATTGACACAACTGCCCCCTGCTTTACTCATTTGAATTTCGAATAACACATCAATAACATCAATAACATCAATGCTATTCCCCAATCTGTGTGTTATTTCATCATATTTTTGAACGATGTTTCTCGATTCGTGATCTTTCCTTTTTTTTGCCGAATCCAAGCTTTTCTCTTCTCCTTGAAACATAAGAAGAGAACCAGAACTGTGTCTATGAAGTCTATTCTTTTTATTCTTGACTTCACCAATCTCCTATCTATCTATGAGTAAAATTCCCCCCTTTTACCCCCATCCGTGGGGGTCCCCCCTGTACGGTGGTTGCACTGTACATTTCTTTATTATATTTTTTTCCCAAAAAAAACAAAAACAAACAAACAAAAAAAAATACAAACTTTCCACCGGCGGTGGCTGAGAAAAGTGGGGGAACCTCTACCAAAAAAATATTATATCTTATTTGGTTTGTTCTATTTTTTTACTTGATGCTGTGATACATATACATATATCCATGCCATGTACATTGGATAGTGTGCTGAATGTGAGAGTAATGAATCGTCTGTCACTTCTGAGATATTGCTGCTTCGAATTTCTGCATGTTACATTTTATTCCTTTTTAAGTAAGTTGTTTTGTGAAATCTCAATGCTGAGTATGACGATAAGTTGAATTGTTTTCTTTAATATTTATTTATTGTTGACCACTACCAAAAGGCTTGTGACATCTTCGAATGATTATGGTTCTATTGGAACACACATCCTCAAGAAACGTCTATATCCACATTTTGGTATGAGCTTCTTCTTGATTCTTGGAACCTAGGTCATTCCATTCTTGAAAACCAGACCAATATAATAGGTTCTCTCTAACCCCAGTGCCCTTCATCGAATCTATACTGATGAACTCAATGAAAGCCATCGAACTGTCATATTGGAGCATATTGTATATAAGAACTCTCTTCTCTTCACTCCTTTCCTTCTCTTCTTCCTTCCTTCTTCGTTATTTTTCTCACCTTCTTGCTTTGTTCTTATGATACTAAATGCTATCTGTCTTGATGAGATCTTGACATGGATACGAACCATCGCACCATCGGTTGATAAATTAATATTATCGGTTTAATCTGACTTTGTTCTTATGATACTTTCATTTTATGTCGCTGCATCGCAAGAACAGTGGCGAGCAAGCCATCTTTGTCTCTCTCAGAATAACCATTGGCGCGATTGCCTCTTGGTCTGGCCTACACTCTCTTCTTTCTCCTCAAGATTCTTCTTCCTTACTATCACGAATATATATATATCATTGATCAACATGAATAACGCGAACGACCCTTGGTTTATCATCGAACCGTGTCATGAACAATCTGTCTTTCATTAGATACATTCATTGATATCTTTTAGTTATTAGACCCCATTGTATATCCAGAACTCTCTTCTTTCTTCACTACTTTCCCTTCTTCTCCCTTCCTTCTTCCTTCCTTCCTTCTTCGTTATCTTTCTCATCGGTTGATAAATTAATAGGTTTAATAACCTTAATAAATCCCACCACGCCCTATGATGCCAATCAATATTTGGACTTTTGGCATTGCCCTGTGGGGGATCTCTATCGAAAAAATATTTGATATTTGCATTCTTTATTAATTTGTTGCGGATATGGACGTATTGAACCTTATTCCGGTCGTCTTCGTTGAATGATCCGATGTCGTTGTGCAAGAAAAAGTATTTTAAGGATAATAATATCATTTTTCAAAATATATTTGTTTATTAATTTAATAAAACAATATGTTTTGCTTATTTTATTCTTAATTTCGTTTGATCATCTCTCAAATCATGTTTTCTTCCGATATTATACCTATTCAATATATTTTTTTATAATTTATTATGCCAATTGATAATCCATGTTCAGATTTATTGATTTCGTTGTCATCAAAATTATGCAAAGGAGAGTTAGTTGCTTTCCCCACTGAAACAGTCTACGGACTCGGTGCTGATGCTACAAATGCTGAAGCCGTTAAGAACATATTTAAAGTTAAAGGTCGGCCATTGTCAGATCCGGTTTTTTGCCATGTTGACTCTATATCCATGGCACTTACTCTTTTAGATTTTACTGTGCAAGAAAGAAGTATTTTTGATGCTCTAGTTGAATATTGGCCTAGTCCTCTAACGATTGTGTATCGCTAGTGCCTCCTGTTGTCATGGCTGGTGGTTTAACCGTTGGAGTTCGTTTTCCTGATCATCCTGTTGCCAGAACTCTTATTCGGCATGCCAAAGTCCCAATTGCTGCCCCTCTGCGAATAGATTTGGACATATATCACCGACAACTGCCCATACCGTGATTTATACAAGACAGAACTTCATATAATTGATGGAGGATGTACAAAAATAGGAATAGAAAGCACGGTATTGGTCATTAATGATAATAATGTTACTATTTTTAGAAGGGGAGGTTTTCCCGTGTCTCTTGTTGAATCTGTTCTTAAACCCCTTGATGGTGTCACTATTAATGTCTTCAATCGTGCCTCAAGGGTTGAAGATGTGAAAGAAGGTGAGTTGTCGGCCCCTGGACAACTTTTAAAGCACTATGCTCCAGATCTTCCCTGCTATTTATATGGCGGGCCAATTTCAAAAACTCTAGAAATATCTTCTGCTTCCTGTAAGGGTTCACAAACGAGTGTTCAATATACAGTTTCTCATTCATACGATTCTATATTTATTGTGGACATTGCTGGTCATATTGCCTCTCTTTCTACAAAGTTCAAACACTACATTGATATCTGTCCTGATGGAGATCTCGATATGGCTGCCCAGTCCTTTTTCCATACTTTGCGTCATATTGAAGCTGAACTGAAAGATGGAACTCTTGATATTGAAGCTATTGTCATATGTGATCCGACTATCCTCAAGCTTGACTTTTCTCACACGACATCTCATGCTGTTTCTGGAGTTTCTGAAGAATCATCTTCCAGGTCCACGAAGGACATGTCAGACGGTACAGATTCCAGTTCAACCATTCAAATGAAGTCCAAGTCCGATCTTCTTCATGTCTCTGCTGGGGCTCTGAAGGATAGAATGTTTAGAAGCACGAGTGGATACACGTGTGATATCAAAGAAGATTCCATCGTTGTTTATCCCCCTTATTTCTGATATTAATAGATACAATTCATCACTGTCGGCTGGTTGATTAATTAATCGATTTGCTCTCATTAATTTGGGATCTTGTTTTTGCAGCAGTAAACTTTCTCTCGAGTCTTGGGGTTCTTCTTTGATATTTTCCTGATATCTGGGAGAGAGAGAGAGGTGAGTTTGGTTTAGTGATTCATTGCATCAAATGGAGCTTATAGCATGTTAAAGATTATTATGATAAAAAGTCATGTATGTAGGGTGGGTGGGCAAGACATACATGACCCTGCTGTTATGATACTCGCAGCTTACGAGCTTGCTTTAGCTAGGGTCGAAAACCCTGAAACATTTCACACCCTGACCATGAAAATAACAGAATACCAATTAACTAGAAGCCCTGAAGAATGTTGTAAAGTAATAACTCCCAAAATCCCGAGTTCAACGACTTCAGATTGGTCAGATGGTTTCCATGGGGTATCTCCATTAGAATTGAAAAAGCAAAATCCACCAAAGAAACCTTCTCAAGGATCTTCAAAAAGCTGGAATTTTTGAAAAGACTATTCCCATTTATGAAAAATTTACAGAGTCACTTCCAAATAAGCTCTATTCACAGATTATTTCCGGAAAACATCCAAAAATTAAGGAATTTGTTGAATCAGATCTCGTTCCGTTCACTCCTCAATCATTTTTATTATATCTTCGACAGTTTTCTTTCCATCGAGGAATTCAGAAATTTTTTTCAACTGAGAAACAAATGAAACTTGTCGAAAAAGAATATTTGACATGCTATACAAATGAATTATTTGCTTCAATGACTCCAAAATCGGTGTTTCCGCCCAAACCTGATCAACCCTTGGATCAAGCTTCTTTTATCGGCAATAGTATCTCCAAAATCAAACAACTGACTTCATTTCCATCCCCTGTACTCGCCTCCATCGCTTGTCCCTGCGATATCTTTAGGTGTAAGCGTGAGACTGTCTTGGAGGCCTCGTTTTTACTCGGTACTGCACTTTCCTTCGACATTCCGACAACCTTCCTCTTCAACATGATCCAACGTTTTGTCTCAAGTCTTATCACGTCTCTCAAACGTTTCATGCTTCTCTCAACAGCAGTTATCAAGCGTTGCCAGTCTTGTCCTTCCCTTGCGAAAGCTTACACTCGCATTGGGAATAATAGGAATATTCATGCAGGATCGCTCCAAGACATCAACACTGTATTAAAGGCCATTCGAGATGATCCTAGTCATGATCTTGCAAAGCTTCCGACGCCCTATCAGTATTTGATAATTCCACTCGACGTTGCCAAGAGGTTTGAGGCTGGGATCTCTCCCTTCTTGCAGGACATGAAGAAAACAGGGATAAACATGAATGATTTAGCAGAGGGAATCGAATACGATGCTTCTTGTGTCGCTCGTGCCGTGCTCACATCCACAAATATGGGTTGTATGCTTGATCCGTGGGATTTGGCAGTGTCGTGTGTTGTCTATGTTCTGATGGAAAGATCTAAGTGTAACGGAAAGTCATCAGAAATCAAGAAAAGGAAGCCTCCATCATCTGGAATGGGTTCGACCAAAGATTCTTCGTCTTCTTCAATGAAAAAGGTCAAACAGGTAGCTAAGTCTCCTTCTCGAGTCGGTAAGCCTCCTAAAACCAATATTTCCAAGTCTTTTGTTATGAGAAGAAGAAGAAAAGGAGGAGATGTATGATGTCAGTGATTCTCTTTTGAAAGATGTTCTGGGAGATGACAAGATACATGCTGATAGTACCTTGTAGAGCAAATCTGTGAGACAAGAAGTTTTATTGGCCGAGATGGATGAAATGTCTGAGTTATATCATGAAACAAAATGGAATATGAATTCCTTGTCCTCTTACACCACAATATATATCTGTTGTTGAGGAAAATATTCGTATTCTTCCTTCATCTGCACAACACGATTGGCAGACGAAGTGTATCGTCTTAGGATAAAGAATTCTCACGATAGGAAACGAAAGATTGAGGAAAGGAAGAAGAATTTGTCTCTTCACTCGTCTAGTTCTGTCTGCTCTGAAGAGAAGAACAAGGGAAATGGATTATTATCATGTCTTGGGATTCCTCAGCCATCGAAACAAAAGATACAACTTTCGTCAAAGAAAAATTAGTTGAGATATACAAACTAAAGCTGATTGAGGAGGGTGTTGTGACAGCGGAAGAATCAGCAATCAGCATTGTAAAATTCTTAACATATAACATCAAGAGAATGTTACGGGAGCATTCTGAGACAGCTAACCCACGGGTAAATAGTTCTCAAATCAGAGATGATGATGAGTTTGCATTTATTCCGAGATCCCAAGCCATTTCAACCTCAATCAGCACAGATGATCCTTGTTACTAAAAAAATATCCTCTTCCTCCTCTTCTTCCTCAGACTCATAAATATTTTCATATTCGTATAATATATAATAAATTTCCTCCTCTTCTCCATACTCCTCTTCACTTACATTTTCGGGAGATTCTTCTTCAACGATTTCCTCTGTTACGGACAATTATTTCGTCAAAGAAAAATTAGTTGAGATATACAAACTAAAGCTGATTGAGGAGGGTGTTGTGACAGCGGAAGAATCAGCAATCAGCATTGTAAAATTCTTAACATATAACATCAAGAGAATGTTACGGGAGCATTCTGAGACAGCTAACCCACGGGTAAATAGTTCTCAAATCAGAGATGATGATGAGTTTGCATTTATTCCGAGATCCCAAGCCATTTCAACCTCAATCAGCACAGATGATCCTTGTTACTAAAAAAATATCCTCTTCCTCCTCTTCTTCCTCAGACTCATAAATATTTTCATATTCGTATAATATATAATAAATTTCCTCCTCTTCTCCATACTCCTCTTCACTTACATTTTCGGGAGATTCTTCTTCAACGATTTCCTCTGTTACGGACAATTATTTCGTCAAAGAAAAATTAGTTGAGAT
>BQXS01009951.1:0-13195 GCA_024181965.1 Aduncisulcus paluster
GATGAAGAAAGAAACAGATGAAACTTCCAAAGAACTCATTTCTCGAGTAGCTGAGGTTGAAGCCAAGTTGTCATCAATTGAGCACGCTTATCAGATTGCTATTGATAAATCCCATGGGGATTTGTTTTCCGATTTCTCTGATTCTTTGACTAAACTCTCTTCATCTATGTCTGACCAACACAAGGATCTCCTTGATCGTGTCTCTTCTGTATCTTCCTCATTTTCAACCCAACAACAAGAATGTACCCTTCATATTGCGAATAATCGGTCTGATATTGACGATTTAACGATAAAACTTAGTGATCATATTTCAAAGATTGAGGATCGCATGTCAGCTTTGGAAAAAGCTGTCACGCTCAGCAAAAAAGAATCAATTGATCGTGAACGTGCTTATAAAGCCGAGATGGCCACTCAAATGAAAGAATATGAGTCCCGCATGGAAGAGAAATTCCAATTATTCGCTGATAAGATATCTGAACAAATTAAGGTTCTCTCCGGTCCCAATGAGAGTTTGATTGAGGGTTTATCCTCTATTGACAAATGCACAAAAGATGTTAAGATTCTATCTGAGTCTGTTGAGGAAAGATTAGCGTCTCACTTTGAAAAAGCCGCCGATATCCACACTGAGTTACAGACTGAGCTTAACGATCGTCTTGACCAGAATGAAACCCGACTTAAGCACTTACTGTCCCAATCTGATAGCAGCATCCAACACCTTGTCAAGTCACACATTGCCTCCTCTGTCTCCTCTGTCCAATCTACCCTTGGTGTCCTTACAAACACTATCACCACCAGCAGAGCCTCCCTCCAGCGTTCCATCTCCGAGCTCGACCACCGTGTCTCCATCAATGAAGATGTTGTATCCTCGCTGTCTTCTACCGTGTCCCATTTCAAGGACCGTATGAAGGACTGGATGGACCACGAAAAGGACAGGCGTGATGGAACCCTTCGGGAATTCCAAGGAACCATGAAGATCACTGAAAGTGCTTTCCGTCGTGATGTCACAAAGGTCAAGGAATCCATTGACCACCTTAAGGAAGAAGTCGAACTCTCTTTGAAGGAGGCTGATTCGCTTGCTGCAAGGAGACACGGTCAGCTTGAAGAGAATATTTCAAGGTTCAGCCAGGCCAGTCGTACCCATATGGATCGTTCTGAAAAACTAATGGGTCAGCTTGGAAAGCGCATTGAAACAGTGTCGACCCGCATCGATGGAGATATTAAAGACTTAAGCTCCCACGCTAAATCTATGCTTGCCTCCTCAGAAGAGACTGCCATTGCCCGTGAGAGCGAAATCACAAAACATATCGCCCAAGAAAGGACACGAACTGAGAATGACATGAAACATAACAACACTCGCCTTATGGGTGTGCTTCACACTCTTCAGAACAGGCTGAAGAAATGTGAAGAAAATATCATTCGTGTTGGATCATCCCAACCTTTCCTGATCTCCAGACCACAGTGGGGCGAGAAAGATGTTCAAGAACACGAGGAATCTGATTCAAAGTCTGAAGAAGGAAAGAAACACGAGTCAACTCCTGAAGGAAAGCCATTCTCCTCTCTCTCTTCCCTATCTTCTCTTAGTTTACGTCTTTCTGTGTGTGAGGGTGAGCTCAAAACCATCCATTCCCATCTTGGAGCTCATTCAGACGAGATTGATGCTGTCCGTGATATCAATGAGAAAGAATGTGAGCATGTCTTGAGCAAGGTTAATGATCTTGAATGTGTCATGAAAGAGAGTAACAGGGAGTTAGAGAGGAAGGATATGAAGGCTAGAGATGTCATAAAGAAGTCTTTGGAAGACAGAACATCTGTCCTCCAGGATATGCTTGTGGAGAGAATAGCCACACTATCAAGGACTTCCGAGGAAGCCAGGGAGAAGGTGAGACGCGATGCTGAATGCGGAAGAACAGATCTCTTGGCCGAGCTTAACAGTGCTATCAAGTCATTCAATGCATCAATCGAAGCTGAAGAGAAAGCCCGCGAGACCTCTGATCATGCCATCAAAGCTGACATGGCTTCATTGACACGCCAAACAGAGGAACAGCATGCGTCTGCAACTTCTCTAATTATTGAGACTCAGAAAGAGCTTCAGGCCGAGACAAATTCTCTCCGTGATCAAACGTCTCTTAGATTCGATGGAAATGAGCAAACAATGGCCGCTTTGAAGGAGGAGCGTATAGAGAAAGAGAAAGAACTTCGTGACATTTTAATGAGAACTGAAGAAGCTCTCTCAAGAACTATCTCAGATCTCTCCCAGAAGATTGATGCTGAACGCAAGAGTGATGTTGACACCTTGACGAATGAACTCAAGCGTGAACATGAAGAGAATTCCGTTCATTTCTCTTCAATAGAATCCAATGTTCACTCCCTGGAAGAAAAGACGACCTTAGAACTCTCGAG
The DNA here is from genome assembly GCA_024181965.1 of Aduncisulcus paluster. NCBI lineage: Eukaryota > Fornicata > Aduncisulcus > Aduncisulcus paluster. Next base: position 2,401 of record BQXS01009951.1, read on the forward strand.
GGCTATTTCTGAGAGGAACTCAATGTTGGAGCGTATTGAGACCGAATTGAAGGATTCCATAGAAACGCATCATTCATTAGCCTCCAAGATGATCGACCAGACTCGTGCTGATGTTGACAAGGAAAGATCTGAACTCGCTGATACTGTTTCCCAGAACATCAAGGATCTGCGGGAAGAGACATCCAGCAGAGACGCCAAGAACGAAGGTTCCATCGAAATACATGGTGAGCGTATTGCCGCAAACAAAGAATTTATCACATCCGTTCACAAAGATTTGGCGGAAATTATCAGACTCGGTGGAGTCCAAGAAGAGAAAGACCGTCTAGCGTTGAAGGATTCTCTTGTTCATAGTATCACTCAGCTCTCAAAAGAAGTTAAAGAAACTCATGAACGTGATATTGACACACTTCAGAAACAAACCAATGCAGAAATTATTGAAATGGACAAGAAACATGAGGGATTACATCAAGGAGTCGTTGCTCGTCTCGATAACCATAATAGCCAACTCCAAACTCATTTGGAACATCTCGAAAGGCACGATGGTCACTTGGAGAAACACGATGGTCACTTGGAGAAACACGATGGTCACTTGGAGAAACATGATGAAGAGCTTTCAAATCATTCAGCCCAAGGACAAGACCACTCTGACCAACTTCACTCCCTTCACTCCTCTCTCTCTTCCCTCGTTGCCAGAGTGGAGAAAGATGAGACTGCCATCCTTGACAAGGAACAAAGCACCATTGCTCGAGAAAAAGAACTTCAGGAAGTATGGGAAACCAAGGAGAAAGAGAACGCCGAGCATCTTAAGGAATCGCTTCGAATTGTTGATGAATTGGCTTCAAGATTCCAAGAAGACGTTAAAAAGGAGCATGTCAAGATATTCCATGAAATTGAAACCACCAAAGATACCATGTCCTCATCCACCATTGAGCTTAAGCATTCCATCTCTGATCTCTCCACATCTGTGGCCGCCAATCGCAAGACAGACCTCGCTTCATTCGCTGCCTCCGTTTCATCTCTCCATGACCAAATCACTTCCACTCAGTCTCTTGTCCATGAGAACCAAAATGAAGTCGTTGAGAAGTTGAAGGAAGAAGCAAAGATTCGTTCCGAGCGTGCTGATAATGTCGATTCCGAATTGCACCGGATCAGTGCCGTCATTGAGAGCTCTCATAACTCAAGTGTTAAGGCTACAGCTGATCTGAGGAAACGCACCGATGAAAGGTACGATTCGTTGGCAAAACATGTATCAGAAACCCATCAGAAGGATCTCTCTGAAGTTCAGACCTCTCTTGCAGTCATTCGTGATACTCTGTCCAAGCATGAAGTCAGTATTGACTCCAACAGTGAGAACATTGAAAAGAATGAGAAGAATAATTCGCATTCCATTGCTGTGCTTGGCAGTTCTGTATCCACAAACAAGGGTTCCATTGACGAACACTCACGGGAGCTTGTGTCTGTGAAACAATCCATTGAGCACGTTTCAGAGGATATGATGGAGAGACTCGAGAAATCAAAGAGTGAGATATCCCACGCAATTGACGAAGAGAGGGGGATAAGAGAAGTTGGTCTCGATGAGGCAAAGAAAGAGAGAGCCTCCATCGTCGAGCAACTGAACGACGGAGTCCAACTCTTGCAGAATTCCCTGGAGGAACAAGGCGTTTCTCTGTCTAATTCGATCGAAAAGGAATCATCTGAAAGACGCTCTGAGGCTCTTCGCATCTCATCTGAGTTATCTCAAGCTATTGAAACCGAGAAAGAGACTCGAATCTCTATTTCTTCGACTGACAGGTCTAATTTTGAGCATCAACTCTCACAGCTTGTCAAGAACCTTGAAGAAGAGAAAGTTGCGCGTACGTCTTCTGTGTCCACTTTAAGCACCACCTTGGATGCTGAAATTGAGCGCTGTCACGATTCCATTGGCAAAGAAAAGGTAGCTCGTGAGGAGTCTGACACCAAGATCCATGAAGAGCTTGTTCACGTTGATACCACTATCAAGGAGATGCTCTCAAGCGAAAAAGAGACCAGAGAGAATGAAGTGAGTATCCTCCAGGCTGATCTTCACAAAGCCATTGAGAATGAAGATGAACAACGTACAAGAGCATTTAATCACCTTGAAGAGAGAATGAAGGAGGATAAGAATCTTGTTGAGAAGCAGCTTGAATCAATTGGAGAGCGTATCGAGGAACATCATGAAGAGCTCACCGTAGCACTCAAGTCTGAAGCTCAAAAGCGTGAAGAGGCATTTATTATCGGCGGTTCTGCAAGAGAAGATCTCAAGAAAGAGCTTAATGAACGTATGAGTGAAGAAACAGAGAGGGTCAACTCCATCCTTAGTCAGCATTCTTCCGGCCTTACTGGTCTCACCAATTCCATTGATACCCATGTTGAGAAGCAATGTGTCAGAGAGGCTGGATTTGATAATGATATTGTCGAACTGAGAGAGTCAATTGCGAACACAAACAGTGATGTCGAATCTGTACGTTCCACCCTTTCCTCTAAGTTGGAAGCTCATGTGACCGATTCTGAGGCTCAACGCTCACAAGATCGTGTTGAAATCAATTGCCAAATTGATGCTCTCATGCCTGTACTTGATGCGAAGACTAAGGAAGTTCTTGAAACTGAACACTCGTTCCAAGAGAAGCAACTTCAGGATCAGCTTGCTCAAAAGGCCAAATTGGAAGCTGTTCTTCAGCAAACTCAAGAAAAGATGGATTCTCTTACCGTTCGTTTCGATGCTAAACTCGAAGAAACAACCAAAAAGATTGACCGTGTTGCTAACCAGAGTGCCGAAGCTGTTGTGGAGGTGAGCAAAGCTATTGATGTGACCAAGAAACGTGTACGTGAAGACATGAAACAGTTTGTATCCTTCCAACAAACTCACATGGGTAATGTTAACTCCATGGTTAAGGCTGTTGAAGGGCGGGTTGGCAAAGCAGAAGACAAAGTTGTCCAAATTCATGGTGATGTTAGGCGAATGGGTGAAAATATCGATGAGAAATTAACCACTCAGCTCTCCAAACAAGCCTTGTCTACCCAAGCTTCATTTGCTCAGATCGGTCAAGATATTACTTCACAGTCAGCCTCCCATCAATCTGATCTGAGAAGGCTTCGTGAAGAACAAAAGAAGTTCGAGAAACAGGTTGAAAGAACCATGGAGTACAACAGAAAGCTTGACTCTACTCTCGATGGTATTCGGAGTACTATTGAACATGTTGAACAGCAGAGTAGAAGACGTCTTCAGAGAGATACTGATGAAGTTAGGGAGCTTAAGCGTGAAATGGGTGATCTTCGAAGCTCGATGAGTATCGAACGAATCTTTTCATCTCCTCATGAATTGAGAAGAAGTGAGAGTTATGCTGGCGCTACAAGAAAAGCTCCTTCCGTGACTTCCTCTTCTTCCTCATTCCGCCCATCCTCCTCTTTCATTGGTGCTGGAGCTGTATATAATTCACAGACTCGTCCATCCCGTGGTCTTGGACAAGGGGAGGCACGTGGATCAAACCCCATCAGTGGTACTGGTCGTAGAGTTTTGTCTGCCCAAGAGCTTGACATTGATGACTCTATTAGTAGCCGTAAAGCTATCGTTGATGGATCAGAAAGAGAGTATAGCAGTATCGAAGAGACTCAAGATCGTACAGTTGATGCTGACATTTTGAAGACTCTTCTCTCTATGGGTTTGAAAGAAAAGGATTTGGACGAGAATGTCAAGCGTTTTGGAGATAACAAATATGCTTTCTTTGGAGATATCCAAGTCCATGTTCAGAGAAACGCTCGTGGCAAGTTGGAGATCAAATTCCAAAACGCCAGAGGATCCAACCCACTTGCCTTTGAAAGTTATATCAAGGATGCCATGAAGGTGAGTAAGAAGAGAGTTTTGAAATAATTAGTATCTCGCTAGAATCCTTATTATAATTTATTTTAATGATTTCAATGTAATCAACTTGTATCAACCGGAATTGTATTTTTTTTTTCTGTTCGTCCTTACGAATCGAGTCCTTCCGTCTAGATTTTCTATAATAATAGCTATTATTATTATTATTTTTGTATTCATTATTCATCAGATGAGTTATATTTTTAATCAACTGATGTTTTGTAACGTGACGCCTGAGTCAATAATCTCTCAAGAAATAAATAGCTAAAAAAACAAATATCCGATTTTACGATAGATCTAAAAACTTGAAAAAATCAGGAAATTTGGATAAAGTTAATTCGTAATAGAACAGACAATATATTTATAGATAATAGGTGTGATCTATGGCTTAAATTGATACAATTCTGAAAAAATAGTTATTTACCAATCCCTTTTGATATGGCTTTTCTAATATCTTTTCTATCAGCAAAACAGATGGCTTGATGTGCTTTTCTTATAGAACCGGCAATGTGAATAACAATAGTTGTCTCATCAAAGGCACATTTCTCTTGAAATATCGATTTAAAATATTTTGTTTGTTGAGCCGGGCAGCGAACCATCAAAGTTCGAGTATCCTCATTGAAATATTTCAGCGCCATATTTTCACATTGCAAACTGACCAATTCTCCATACTTATTCTTTATAGCATTGAGTAATCGAGATCTAACCGATAAGGGTGAATAGACATGCCGTTTTGAGATTGAATCCATAATTCGAACAACAATATATCTATATTTAAATCTTACCATTATCAATAATTCTACGAAATGAGAAATGTCCCCAAACCACAATATTATCATAAGTCCGAGTATAGACCATCCAGATAAGATCGAATAACAATATGTTATTCTAAATATAGTTATAATTGAATATCCAATATCTCTTATCAACAATATTGCTACCTCATTCAAAGGGAAAATTCAATCAAGCTTTCCTTCGGATTGCGGACCAAAATGGATTCATTAAATCCTATAATCCGAAGTATATTTCAAAAGAAATTCTTTATAGACCTGACTCCTGTTCAAGCAGCAACGATTCCTCTCTTTTTACAAAACTATGATGTTAGTGTTGAGGCCGAAACTGGGAGTGGAAAAACTCTTGCATTTTGTGTTCCAATCGTTCAAAGACTTCTTAAATTGTTGATGGATCACAACATACCAAAAGAGAAAGTTAGAATGGATGGGAAAATTACCCCCAGTCTCCAAGATCAACATAGAATCAATGTATTTAGTGTTATTATGGTTCCCACTAGGAGTTTAGCTGATCAAGTATACAAAGTGTTATCCAAGCTTATTGCTTGTCTTCCCATTTGTGGTGGTGCTTGTTGTGCTTGTGGTCTTGGACCTATAGTTGGAGATGTGAAAGATATGAAGAATATTATGGATATGAGATACAATCAAATGGAGGAATTACAAGAAAAGGATGGAGAAGAGAGTGCTCTTTTGAAATTCAGAAAACGAAAGGTTCAAAAGAAGCTAAAAACCTTTCTATCTAGAATCACTCTCTCAAATACAACTCCTATTTCAAAGAAATATTCCAATACTGATGAATACCCCCTTGTCCCCCCTGTATCATCGGTTTCTCATGGTCAAACAGACTTGATCATTGTGACGACACCAGGACGTCTGAAATCCTTAATTTCCATATCATCAGCCCTCATTAAGAAGTTTCCAGGCCAATCTGTTGATGAAGAAACATCAAGTCGTGAGAGAGAAGCTCAGCTCCTCCTCACACGTTCTCCCATCTCCTTGTCCTTCCGCTTCCTTCAATGCGTTGTTATCGATGAAGCAGACCGAATGCTTGCTGCAATGATGCATGTTCGTGAAGTTTTAAAAGTTCTTCCCTCCCAACGTCGAACTGCTCTTTTCTCAGCCACTCAGACTCGTGATGTACAAGATCTCATTAGAGCAGGCATGAGGAACATGAAAAGTATTCGTGTGGTGAGAGAAGATGATGGCGCGGAGGTAGATCCGAAAGAACCTCTGAAAGAATCGGCTGAAGGAAATGAAGAGGAATTTGAGGAAGAGGAGGAAGAGGAAGATGAAGAAGAAGAGGGATCTACTCGAGAATTGGCCATTCACAGATTGTCAAAGGCCATTAATATGTCTCTCCCCTCATCCTTGCATCTTTCAATGCATCAGATTGATGAATGGAACCGTGTCGAATACATAATCGATCTTGTCAAGCAACATTACTCCCATTCATCTCCAAGTGACATAAAACACCAGAGAATTGTTGTGTTTGTGTGTTCTCGTGCCTACGCCGATTACATTGCAGAGGCCACCATTCGTGTGATTGGCGACATAGAAGCTCGTCTTGTCAAAGAAGGGAATGATCACTCCCCATTCCACCTTCACGTTGATACCCTTCATTCTTCTCTCTCTCGGAGGGTTCGTAACAAAGTCCTCGATCGTTGGACACAGCCTTATAATCCAAAAGATTCTTATTTGCACTCTCACTGTTCTCTGGAACTACTACATGGCAAAAAGAAGTCAAAGCAAAATATTCCTTCTTTATTTGTCCTATTCACCTCAGATATTTCCGCAAGAGGAGTTGATTTTGTTGACGTTGATAATGTCATCCAATTGCACCCTCCAAAGTCTGCAGATTCATTTATTCACAGAGTCGGAAGAACAGCTCGTGCAGGCCGTGAAGGAACTGCCACTTTCGTTGGTTCAAAAACTGAATGTGAAAGTTTCTCAAAGTTGTTAAAGAGGGAGAAAGATGTGGAATTCGATGAAGAGAAAAGTCTATTTATAGATTCTAATGTACATGAATTGAGAAAGAGACTTACACGTGTCCAAGATCGCCTTGGATCTCAGATGAAACAGTTGAAACAACTGGGCAAACGCATGAAGAAGAGGACTCATGAACTTGAGAAAAGTCAGAAAAAGAGCAAGAAATGGATGTTAAAAAGTGGAATATCTAGTGACGAAGTACATCTATTGCAATCTCAAACATCACACGGGGAAGATGCCACATTATCTGCACTCCAAACTCAGGCGGCTTCTCTCTCCTCCTCTTCCTCCTCTTCTCTTTCTCATTCTTCCGTGATATCACTCATGAATCAAGGATATGTCCAACTTCAAAAGGTTGTAGCAGATAAAGAGAAGGAGGAAAAGGAAATTATTGAGTCCTTACGTGATTCTATCTATTTGAAAGAAGTCAGTGTTCTCTTGCGTCATGCTCAGCTTCACAATAATCCCCCAACCATTGGAAATATCATCACATCATCATTTCCGCTCAGTCCTGAACCAGGGAGTTCATTCTCATCAAACACATTCCTCTCAAAGACTCAAGCTGCCTTTGTTTCCCTCTTCTCTTTCTATTCCCATCATCCATTTTTAGGCATTCCCATTGACTCTGCGGGACTCACTGCGATGGCACATGGATGTGTATATCTCCCTAGGCTCAAGGAGCTCGCCAAAACCTATGTTGTGTTTCGAGAAGGGGAGGAAGTTGAAGAGAGGCGGAAAGAGCGGAAAAGCAGGGGCGAACAGAAGAGAGATGAATCTTTTGAAGGCGATCTAAAGAAAAAACGGTGGAAAAAGAAGGAAGAAAAATGGGCCGAAGTGAAAGAAAAAAAGAAAGAGAAACGAGAGAAAGAAGAATTTGGGAAACGGAGATTTTTGGATGAAGCTGAAAAAGAATTCCTTGATGATGCTATATTCTTGAAAAAAATGTCAAGAAGCGGAAGAAAAGGAAAGAAGGGGAAGAAAACACAGAATTCAAAAGCTAAGCAATTTGACAGAGAAATTGGACTGTAGATTTTAAATAGATTTATTGTAAGTTTTCAATAGATTCAAAATCACTCACACACATGCACGTGAGATGTTGATGGTATCAAATAAATTCTTCGATTTTCTCTCCAGATACCTTTTCAACAGCATTTTTGAGCTTAAAGGAAGCTCTTTGAATATCCTCATCTTCATTCTCAAGAATATCTCCAACAAATGAACTTATTGAGGGCATTATCTGTACAAATTCAAATCCTATAGATAAAAACAAGGAAGCGAAAAGCTCTAACCAACTTATTCGGACCACCTTCCCAAATTCAGACCTTTCATCAATCTGCTGAACAGCTTCAAGGCTATTCTCTGCAAAAACACTCCATTGTTTGTCAGCAGATGTTCCCATCGAAGTTAATAACCTCTTGCACAGATATGACAAGCATTTGGAAATGTGAGACACGGTGAAGGATCCAAATTCATCAAAATTGAAAGATTTAGAGAGGTCAAAATCACGTCTATAAATAGAAATTGAGTTAAACATAGTATATGGTGATATAATAGCAGGTGAAGTGAGACAGGGAATGATATATTCAGTGACCTTTCCAAATGATTCTTCGTTGAGCCATTTCCCTTCCTTGTCTTCGTCGCACAACACAAATAGCAATCTCAATGAGCACATAAAACACCACAGTTCCTCCGAAGCAGCCTCACCCTCAGGCAAAGGATATCCCCGAATAATGTGCCTCTTTGAGTCCTTATAGGAAACAATATGGGACAGAGATTTTGTCATGGAAATAAGAGATTCCTTTTCTTCCTCATCTTTCTCGTGCTCCTCCTTGAATGCTGTTGGGAAGAAAGACAGTGATACAGGAAGAAGGTCCATGATAAACTCACTCAGAACAAGGATGGACTCACGACTGATCTGTGCAACAACGACAAAGACCTCAAGCATCCAAGAGAGTAGAGAGAGCTGAACAACACCTTTCTGTTTTCTAATAAGCTTTACAACCTTACCTACTCTTCGCTGGATTGAACTATCGATCGATATCAGTCCCCCAACAATATTTTCATTAGCACTTTCGGAGATAATCCTTCGTTTTCCAGTTGCTTCCACTTGTGGTTCATTCCATCCACCACAGAGAGACACAGCAATCATCCTGGCAAACAACTGTGCGGCTGCCGAAGGAATGCCTGCAATAGAATTATATCCATGGCTCATATCAATCTCTTTTATCCTTTGTTGCCCCCCTGCAAGAGCTATTCTCATGAAAGAATCACTATACTGTTTTAACAGGACAGGTTGAGAATGGAGATGGGAAACAAGGGGAAGCAAAAACAAGGGAATTGTCAAAACAGCAGTTTTCTCGTCTAACTCTTGAACAATTCCAACAGAAACAGAAAGAATAATATGTGGAGGGATGAGTTCAAAAATAGATTTGAGAAGAGATAAATATAGATCAGAATTAAATCCAATTAAATGATTATATGTCAAACAAGAACGAAGAATCGAAGGAACAAAGGATGAAAAATATGTAGAATAAAGTGATATCAAGGAATTCAATACGGTAATAGAAGATATTTCCAAGCGATTTTCACCTTTTCGCTGTTTCCGAACATTCTTTGAAGATCTACGAACAACCATCACACGTGAAACCTTTTCTTCTTCCTCTTCCTCTTCCTCTTCTTCCTCTTCCGTCTCTTCCTCTTCCTCTTCTTCCTCTTCCTCTTCTTCCTCTTCCGTCTCTTCCTCTGCTTCAGATTGGGTGTTTTCAAGGATAAACACACATTTGTTCACAATAAATTGGAGAGAAGGAAGAACACACTGACGAGGGACAATGAGACAAGACTCCAAACATAACAAGCAGGAAGTCATGATATCAATTTCTTTAATTTCCTCGGCAATCAGGAACACAGATGACACAAGAGAAAGAATTCGCCTCAGGAAAAATACAGAACAAACACCACAAATATTCTTCGCCAAAAGTTGGAGAACGAGAAGATTTAAGATGATCTCAGCAACAGAAAGGGCTGACGCTCCCCGAATACTTTGACGATCATGGCATTTCTGGATTAATGGACAGGGGATGAGCTCGGATTGTTTTGTATACGATTCGTTAGACCTTGAATATCCCAACAATTTCCTTTCAATTGTCTCAAGAATAGCAAAAGCAGTACCATTCATTCCATCAAAACCACCTCTCGCCCAAGTTGGAGAATAATTGGCTGGAATGTTCAAGATACCTTTTGGAGATCCAATTTGAACGCTTCTATCTCTGGATTTCCGGGCCAAAAATAGCCGAAAATCTTCAATAACATCGTCTTCCCTGCCCTGTTGTTTTAAGATCTTCTCCATCTCCTTGATATGCTCGACACTGTCAGAAGAAGATATTTTTGATGGGTTCATTGTGCCCTTATCCATGACACGAATACCATTTGAGGTCGTAAGATCAGAGAGAGCGGAAATAAGCAGATTTGTGAGACATAATAAGGATTGGGGATTCGAATTATGAAGTTTCTCATGTTGTCTATATATAGAAATAATAGAAAACATAACTCTATGAGGTTTTAAAACACTTTCGAGAATATGAATAATCTCTTTGGCCTCAGAGGAATTTTCCTGAGCGTATATAAATAGACAATGAGAAAGAAGAGAGAGAGAAGGAGAGAAAAATGTCAACTGCTGATTGATCTGCATTTCAAGGAAATCGGCACCATGCCCCTTGGAACTTTCTCTCTTCTCTTCTTTTTCTGATTCCTTCAATAACAGCTCTTCCCTCTTCTTACGCTCTATTTCTTCCTCAGAGGCAATTTCTTCCAACGAATGGGCCAAAATAGCATCATTATTGATAAAAGTCCGAATAAATTCCAATATAGAACCAGAGAAAGTTCTAAAAATAGAATAATATTCCCCATGACCATTGCTATTTCCCGAGAAACAGTGCATATACTCCCTAGCTATCATATGAGTCTTCTTCTCCCCCTTTTGCATCACAAATATTGGCCGCTCTTTCTCTTCTGAAGCACACCCCGAACACAATATTTCCAAACACTTCACGGAGAAAGAGGAAGGGAGAAGAGCGATCAGAAAGGCCAAAGAAGAGGATAATGGCTCAATACAAAGAACATGGTCTTGCTTCGCTTCGATACGAGA
>BQXS01009952.1:0-10575 GCA_024181965.1 Aduncisulcus paluster
ATACCAATCCCCAAGACCACACAGAACAACATTCCTTCGAATATGTGATGGGGGAAATCTAAATCCTTCAGTCATGAGCAGGGACAATTCTCTTTGTTTGTTATTATTGTTATTGCTCCTTTTGCTTCCTTGTCTCTCTCTCTCTATATTCTTTGAATGATTTGAACAGGAAACTCTATCGTGAATCGATGGAGTTTTGGAATACCCTGAAGAAAGACCACCATTAACAGAAGGTGAAGGAGAGATGTCAGAAACCTTTGAAAGGCTTGAAGAAGGAGAAGCAAGAGGAGAGAGAGAGGAAGGATACGATGGGAGTGGTGGCGAACAAGAAGAAGAAGAAGAAGAACAAGAAGAAGAAGAAGAAGAAGAAGAAGAAGAAGAAGAAGAAGAAGACGTGATGTTTGGTATTTCTTTATCTTCCAATTCTTCATTACTTTGATCCTTGCGTTGTTCTTCAGTAAAGCCAAGTGCAAGAGCAGCTGAAAACGTTGTGATAGCAGGTAGTGGGGATGAGGATATTTTGGAATTAGAGGAATTAGAGGAAGCTGAAGAAGAAGAAGAAGAAGAAGAAGAAGAAGACGTGATGTTTGGTATTTCTTTATCTTCCAATTCTTCATTACTTTGATCCTTGCGTTGTTCTTCAGTAAAGCCAAGTGCAAGAGCAGCTGAAAACGTTGTGATAGCAGGTAGTGGGGATGAGGATATTTTGGAATTAGAGGAATTAGAGGAAGCTGAAGAAGAAGAAGAGGAAGGAGAAGAAGATTGATCGGTTTGTGATTTTGTATTTTTTGAAAGTAACCCCTGATGTGAATCTGCTGGTGAACTCTGAGATTGTGTTTGTGGGGTATGGAGCAAAACGACAAAAGGAACAAGGGATTCCTTTTCTCTTTCTCTGATCAGTTTCGCCTTTCTTTCTAGCTCAAGCTGCTTCAAACGTTCATTCCTCTTCCTTCTTGCTCTCTCAACCCAAACAAGCGGACTCTCAAGGAATAAAACATTCAATAATGGATTATGAAGGTAGAAATCATCACCAAAATCCCAAATATGACGATGAGACGGTGTTCCAATCTTATAGAATGGTAAATAATATCCCAAGAGCACATTAATTGAATCTTGTCTAGATTGATCCGTCATTGTATTCGTGAAATATCTTTTTAGAGTGGTGACAAACTTTAGATTAAACTCCAATCGACTTAGTTCACTCAATCCTTTCACTCTTTTGGGGAAACCAACCAGCTGGAAATGTGCCCGGGACCCACCATATTGCTGTGACAACGCATCTCCATGCCTGGCCCACATTCCGACAAGAACGGCTGAAATGGGCGTATGAAGTGAGAATTTATGGGTACGAATGTCGACTCCTACCTCCTGAAGTTGCAATGAAGCTGCGGACAAGGCACAATATGCAGACATTGCATTGGTTCTATCGAGGCAATCAATGCAATTAATTCGAGGAATGTTGTTCTGGACAGATAGACAGTGCAGTTGAGTGTGATGACGATGTTGAGGATGTGCATGTGAATGAGAGAGGAAGGAAAGAACTCCACATTGTCTGACTATATATGTTGCAAGTGATTTATACAACGTTGTGGGTAAATATCCAGCAGAAATACACTGCTTATTGAAATCAGCATAGTCAAGATGTGTGTAAGTTATTGGATGTGGAAGAGTCTGTTGTTTGTTAAGAACACTCCCATTGCGCCAAAAACTATTCCTATGTTTCGAATTCTCACCAATGACACTGATATTATTATTATTATTTCGAGGATTTCTATTTTTATGTTGTTTATCACCACTGATGTCATTGGTTGTATTATGTTTGTCGATCTTATTATCACGATGATCATCACTATCAGTGTCATATATTATTCGAGGGTGTGAATTATAAATATCCGTATCTTCAACCCTTCGATTCATCCTTGCTTGTATTTCTCTGAAAACGACTCTTTCAACCCATGCGTCTTCTCTTCTTCGTTCCATAATACCTCTGACAACTTGTTGATATTCGTTCTCAAGATTCCCTTCTCTCTTGTTCTTTTTGAGGAGACTTAGAATACTCACACCGCATCCATACCGCCATTGGAGTTGTCTGAAATGTCTCAATGTACGCCAGTGCCAAGGATCTAGTCGATGGATACAGATCGATGGTGTGGGATCGAGGGGAGATGTTGGTTCTTGTTCCCATGAGAGTGGAACTGAGCCACGAATAATAGAGAATATGCAAGCCTTGCAGTGTGACATTGATGGTGAGAAACGCTGAATGATTTGTTCCGTTTCAACCTCGTTGGCAACATTACCATTGTATGAACAACCTCTCTTTTTAAACCTTGTTCCAGCATAAAATGATGATCGACGAGCAATGATCGTGATCACAATCGATGTTGGATGGGGGTCAAATAAATAGGGGTCAGAAACACCTTTATCACGATGTACCTTTCGTGAAGAAGAAGAAGAAGAAGAAGAAGAAGAAGAAGAAGAAGAAGAAGAAGAAGATGCTGATGATGAATTTTCTTCACCATCTGAACTTTTCGAATAACTACTGACAGTCACACCTTTCTGTTCAAAATAGCCGTACAATAGCTGAACACAGAAAGAAATCAGGGGAGACATGGCAAGGGGACCAAGGAAATGACGATTCCAAACAAATCTATTTTTAGATTCAACTGATGAGAAATAAGTTGACACCGAATATGGAGATTTTGGTGAAGTCGATGATGATGATGAGGAAGAAAGAGGTGAAGAAAACTTGACGGATTTCCCCCTTACCTTTCTTATTCCGGCATTCTTAATTAGCGTTTCATGCTCTTCAGAGTCACAACTATTGTTTAACCGTTGTTGATTTTGTTGATAGATGGGAGTTGTCTTATCCTCCGTTAAATGACCTTTAAACAGAGATTGGTAACCATGAGAAAAGGAATTCGATCCCACACCGAAATAAAACATGCTTCCATTGAATAAGAAAGGACATCGCAGGAGTTCAAGATAGATTTTTTCATCTTTCAATATCTTGCGTCGAAGACTAACAGACATATCGGAATTAAGTGTAGAATCAAACAGAGGATACAGTGTTGGGGGTTCGTGTGATGAAAAAACCTGAACACCAGGAAGTGATCCAATTTTACGGATTTTTTCATAGAAAACAAGGTAATATCCTAAGGTCAGACGAACAACTCCCAGTAGGGTCTTAAAACGTAATTTTCGAGACGAAGATTGTCGCTTTTCTTCAAATATTCGATGGTCAGAACACATTTTATGAATTGAAAGGTTAGATTCTTCCCGGAGGTAGTTGGATGACTTAAATATCTTTCCATCAGGTTTTATAAGACGAAAGGAATCTGATAATACGAAAATGTCTATATTATCATCCCTAAAGCATTCCAATACGTGTTCACAGGGTGAGATAGTTGTAAGGGCGAAATAATCCGGGACATTGGTCGCTGCCTCGTGTTTTACGTTCATATCATATTTTTAATCAAAAATACTATTATGATAATTGATGATATATTGTAGATTGCCGACAAGAGAATCCTTTTCATCTCGAAAACTTTTCAATTGCTACATCATCGCACTGGAAAAATTTTTGTAGAGCTGGTTAAATTTTTAAAATATATTCACATGTATTTTAGAACTATAAACTTCATAGACGGAGCTAGCTCCGCTTCATCATTTTCCTTAGCTCTCATCATCGGATAAACAATTATATATACATACCTTTTATTATATGCAAGATAAATTATCTTTTATTATTAAAATAGATAACCCGCAGAGTCAATCACGCTCCACCAAAATTCTATTTCTCGGTTCGAAATAGGAATTAAAATGAACTTAAAGCAATAATATTTCTTACAGTAACATCATTTATGAGTGATGAAGTTTATATACATTCCTAATCCTCGCAACATTCCCAATATTATGACATAATAATTATGTGACATAATTTATGTCATAATCATGCTCAACTTCAGACAATTGCGAGTAGCCGGGCCGGATGAGCCGGGAACCGGGTCCCGCTGGATGTTATGGTTTCCCGGCTACTCGTTACGCAAATTCAGTTTCCCAAGAAAAAAGGAATTTACATCCAGCCGGGAAACTTTTACAGCTTTTATGTCGCCTACACCTATGTGTCCAACTATCTTCCAAACTCCGCTAGGAGATAAGTAAAGCTTCAATTCACCCACTTCAACTTAGCTAGAGTCAAGTTAAAACATTTTCTGCGGTTACAGGATGTTAACAACATATGTGCGGATCAGAAAGGAATAAACTGATAAAAAAGATATGGAATAGATGCAGTAACAAGAGAATTATTTGTTGTTTGTTAATATCGATAATTGCGGACATCTGTCGAGAATCAATGATATTCACAGACAACCATCGGGATTTATCATAACACAATAAAACTTTATAATCCAATATGTGAACAAAACTCGGGACTTAGGAAACGATTTTGAGTCAGGAGTGGAATAGCAAGACTAGCTTCCAATATATGTTAGAAATAAAACATTTGTATTTTTAATCGATATATTCTGCAATGACATCTTGCAATGTTATTATACAGAGTTTTGAATTCTAAAACTTCATTTCTTCCCGTTGTAAAAGAAATATCGAAAATATTGTATGTCATAAATTTTCGTTTGTTAGATATTAAATTCTTTTCAATCCATAATCACCCCATTTTATTCACTGGTTCTCTCGCTGGCTGTTTTTGTCGTCATTTCCTCCTTGAAACTCACTTCATTGTCACTAATTGTGGCGGAATTTTTTTATAAAACGAACTTTTATTTTAATTATAGATAGAATAATCAATGGGGAATGTCTGTTCCTCTTTAAGCTTAATAGATGACGTAGTTCAATATGGAACTACTATTCGGCTCTCAGGATGTCCTGTTTCTTGGACAGATACCAATATTACTCGAATCATGCATGATGCTTTCAAGGAAGATGTTTTGCCATCTCTGGCTGAAGATATTTCTACTCCCAAATATCTTCCAGATGTAACCTCAATAGGGAAAGGTGTTCGAATTCACACTTAATGAAGATGATGATGGTAATCCTGTTGAATTCGCTAATTCCTTTGCTGGATATATACCTCGAGAGTTTCGTTGTCACACTGACCCTGACCCTATTGACTCTTCTAAACCTGTGAAGATTGTTGTTCATTTACAAGATTTAAAAACAAGGGAGTGGATAGAATGGAAAGAACAAAAACATGATCCAAGGGTTCAACATTGTTTTAGATTGGGTTTTAGTCATACAAAGCATCCTGGAAGGGAGACAAGAAAAGATCCAGAATTTGTTCACAAAGGAGATTATTCTTTCCGTCCAATTCCTCGAGAGTCGCCCAAAGTCGCCAATCCAGCCTTCGAAACAATCGAAGCAAGAGATGAAACAGTTAACAAAGATTATGTTGGGTATGATCAAACCTCCAATGCAAGAAGAATGCTGGAAGGGCAAAGTAATTCTGGAACATTTACGAATATTTCAATTCCTTTCGCTGAAATCACTCCAATAACAGGTGCCTATCTGTGCATTGGAAGCAAATCATTTCATTCATCTCCATCCCACCTGATCTTTACTTTCTCTTCTTCAACTGGATTAAAAACGTGCAAGAGGTATGAATTGCCAAATATAAAAACTGATTGTTGGTTCTTTCTCCCTGTTGATCTTTCTGATATTGTATTATGTGAGATCAATGGAAGAGGGAGAGATAGGGATTATATGAGTATTAATTCTCTGATATTCATGCGAGAAGATCCTGTCCATACTAGGCCAGTATTTATTCACAAAGGAGATCATATTCAAGGATCAGAATCCGAAAAAAACTTAGGTGATTCTTCATTCTCTAAAACAAGTGTAAAACAGAGGCCGGTTCCACGAACTATTGACAAATCAAGGGATCATAAAAGGCATGGCAAAGAAAATAGTCACATCTCAGAAGATTCTTCAGAAACCTCATATGATAGTAGTTCAGACTATTCTGAGACATCTTCAAGCTCTATTGAATCAAGTTCTCAAGATAAAAAATCGAAAAAGAAAATGATTCGCAAGCGTTTTATCCGAGAATCACACTTTATTGCTTACGCTTATGTTGGAGATAAGAAGAAGAATAGACCTCTCTCAACGATCCCTGATGTAATATTTTCTCCCCGTGATTCGTTCACTCTTACTTCTTCTTCAAATATATCTCCACGGTGTATAATTGGTCGTGGTGGCTTTGGTGAAGTTCAACTTGTGAAAGTTCAGGGAATTTCTTGTCCTTGTGTTCTGAAGAAAATGCTTAAAGTTGCTGATTCGAATGTTGTTCGTGGATGCCGAAATGAGTTCAAGATGCAACGAAGGTTATTTAACCACCCAAAATGTTATCATCGTATCCCACGTCCTCTTTATATTCTTGATCTTCTCGATGCAGATATGAAAGGTATATATGGATATATCATGGAATATTGTGCTGGAGGTAGTGTTAGGGATTTTGCAAGGAGTTGGTGTGCTGATGGTGAGTTTTTAAAATCAAAGGATGTTAGAGATGAGAGTGAAAAGAAGGAGAGTGAACATGACACAACTCATATTGATCCCATGACATTAAACCCTGTGAAAGTATGTTCTCTCTGTGTTGGGATGATTGAATGTCTTGATGATGTGTTTAGAGCAAAGAGATTTCTTATTCATCGAGATGTCAAACCAAACAACTTCCTTGTTCGTGTTGATCCCAAAGATGGAGATTGCACTGTTGTCCTTGGTGATCTTGGATTTGCTAAGATCCACGATTCAATCTCCTCCTCTATTGTCTGCAAGAGTTTCTCATCCTCATCTTTCCTCACAGATCTTACTCTCTCTACTTCCTCCTCCCCTGTCAGTGCTTCTTCCTCAACAAGCTCATCATCTCAATCTAGTTATCAATCATATGCTGGAACAATTGTATATTCCTCATTCGAAGGGCTTAAATATGGTGAACAAACACAACTCGGTGATGCCCATTCTCTTGGAATGTCTATTCTTGCCCTGTTCTTGTGCAAACATCCTTTTATTGATCATCCAGCATTGTATAAATGCACTCGAGAAAGCATGGAGTATGTTGGCATTGTGATTGATTTGCTTAAAGATGATGTTTTGAGCACAATGTTATCTCGTTCACCTCTCTTCAAATCTCTCATGACTATTGAAGGTGGGAAGTATGAACCTGTGCATGAATGTTTGAATGAAGTGTTCCAAGGTCTCACCAAACTCGATGTTAAGGAACGCATGAATGTTCATGAAGCCTGTGAGAAGGTACAATCCATCAAACATCTGCTTCCAAAGATAGGTGAGGGTTGGAAATATCCAGATGTTGATAACATGATAAAAAAGTTTCGTTCAAAATATGGAATTCCTGAGTAACTCTCGGAGTAGCATGTGTTATAAATTGAGAAAGATGATAGTATGTCACAGTTCAACGATAGTTCGGTGGTCTATCGTATTTATTGGATGACACGATGGTGAAAATTCCAAATAAAATTAATAATTCCCTAGATTCTGGATAGCCATTGGCCAAGGCCAGTGTGAGGGTGCAAATGTTAACTCAGGCGGAATAGCATCTTTGTTGAGGCCTGCCAAGACCAGTTGTCTCCATGACTTCTTTGCTGACTCTTTCTGCCTCTCTTCTCCACACAGATAGAAGAGGAGTTGAGATTGGCTGTCTTGACTGAGGTATATTGTGGAGTCTATCCAAACCAGCAACACCATCGATGTTGCTGATGCTACGGATAATCTCAGAGCATATTCATCCCTCCTCTTCTTCTCTCTTTCTCTCAGACGTTACAGCCTCTTCCTCAAGAAGAATACGACGAGATGTGACAGAACGAGTGAGGGTAAGACGAGGCAGAAGACAATAACAAGTAAGGGTTGATAGTTCTCCAAACTCTTGGTTTCCGTTTTCTTCCTGTGTCTGACACAGGCTGTGTCAAACCTGGCTCAGTATTTGCTTCAACATCACTTTACTCAACTCTACAGCTTAGACACATCGCTTCCTTGTCACTTCTTGTTGCTTTGTCAAAGCCTTTGAGACACTACTAACGAAACGGTGTTTCTTAACTTTGTTCTGATATGAATACCATCCGAATTGCGATTGCCTTCCCTTTCTGATCTCTTGCAATGAAGACAGGGTACTGACCAGAACCCCACCCACATTTGCACTTCCATCCACCAGGTACTGAGCCTGTAATATCACCTGAATGGTCATCCAATGTTCCAAGAACGCTTTCAAACGTCACAACCTGACCTTTTGGAAGCAAGGAACCAAGGTTATCCTTGGATGGAGAGAGACCATGAATAGCAACAGTTTGAGATTGATTTCTAAAAATGGAATAAACAAAAAACCCTGCCCAATCTTCAGTACACTCTATTGTTTGTGACAATTGTTTCCATTCAACTCCTTCACTTCCCCCGGCTAATGGATAAGGAAGCTCGTGCGGACACGTTGTCTCATATGGGCATGTTATAATCGGATGTTGTCCTCCTTCTCTTCCTTCTATCGTGGAATCCGGAATGGAAATTGGAATTAATTCGGGGGAAAAATAAAAACTTTCATCCTGATAAAAATCTGCATGGATCATCTGACAGGCTCCTACTCTATCATCACGAATGACATGAGAACAAATCCAATCACCCGGACGAAGATTCTTGATCATTCTATTATATCCACGATCAGGACAGCCTAAAATGATGGTATTCTTGTCAGATGTATCAATTTTTGAATCATATCTTTCCTGTTTCTTCTTCTTCTTCTTCTTCTTCTTCTTCAACGGTTGATACTTTAACATCAGACCGGCTAGAACCGATAGATATGATATCTGGCCGAAGATCATCTCGCCAATGGAATGAAATATCCATCGATTCATTAAGCTTATCTCCCCTTGCATACTTTTCAATAGCTTCAGAAGTAATGCAGGGTATTCCAGCCCATTTGCCACCCAGACATGACGTTCCATACATCCTATCTGAAACTTCCCCACATGTCACAGTCCCGTCCCTTCGTCCGTTCTGGTAACCAAGCATAAACCATGCACGCATTGCACCTCCAACAGGAATTTCACTTACAATTGGGGCTCCGATAAAATCTCCAAGCTCTGAGAGAGATATTTCAATAAAATCGGGTGACCTAAGATCAAAAGGAACATGCCCAAGTGTGCCAGAACCCATAATTGCGCTCTTAGAATCGATTATAAGGCGTTGACTATGGTGTTTATCGGACAGAGAAAGAGGTTGTATAATTGTATCTGGTGAGATCTCTTCCACTTCTTCTTCTTCTTCTTCTTTAAAAATATCTGGATTAGTACCTATTGTTTTGGTTTGTTGTTGAATCTTCGAATCGATTTCTATCTCTTGTCTTGTTCTAAATTTAGGTTCCTTATCGGATTCGTTCTTCACGATTCCAATCGATATTTGATAATACTCAGGCGAATATGCAAGCTTATATGGAGAATTCATCCCAGGTATTCTATAATTCATCGATTTAATCTTCTCCATATCACTTTCAGAGAACTGGGTAAATGCCCATGGAACAGGTGGAATCCATTCTTTCATTGAGGTTAGAGCTTCTACAAGAGCCATGTTAATGCAAGATCCAAGTGGAATGGAGAAATTAGTTAACAGGGAATATATATTGGGACATTTAAGAGCATATGATTTCGATTGAGCTCGATCAGAAAGGACAAAACATAACGTTGGTTGTTGATATTCCTTAAATTCTTTTTTTGCCGATTTTCCAATTGTTTTTGGATCTTTCTCAACAATGTCATTGAGAATAAAGTTTGTAATATGATTATTCTTCAAAAATACCAGAGGAGATACGGAAATGTCAGCTAAATCAATACTTGAAAATGCTCCTGATGAGTCAATAAATGTATTAGAAATATCGATGATATGCGGAATTGGAAGCTTCATGCAATCAGAAAGGTATTTGGACACATCAAAATCTTCAGAAATAACATCAAAATATTCAGAATAAATAGAAACGCTTGATTCACAATCATCATCTCGAGATAATTCATCTCCTTTCTCCTCTTTCCTTTCTCTTGTTTTCCCCTGTACTTCAAGCAAAAATACATCGAATGAACGTTTGACACATTCAAGATACTTATCACTTGGATCTGATATAATTCCTTCAATAATAATGCAATCCGGAAGACTACACGGTTTAACAACTGGTTTCTCAAAGAAATTCCACGATGAGCATTGGATGGACAATTTGGATAGAGAAGAACCAACAGATTGTGGGGATGAACTTGGGGGGAACAGCGAGAGAAGAGTATCATGAGAAGGAAGAGGGAATGAATATACAGATGATCCAGAACAACAATACACGATATACGCCATTTTAAATCCTTTATATACCCCTCTTGGACTTGAATATTCAGATTGCTCACGAACTATCTTTTCATGTTCATCGGAGTGTTTTGTCTTTGGAAGTAATGGAGATGAACAAGGGACAACGACGACAGAGACACCAAAACGATTCAAATTCACATGAATCATTGATTGTTTGCTGCGTTGAGGAGGGTTTGAATCATCTTTTCCAATCATCCCCTTTTCTTTTTCTTTTTC
>BQXS01009953.1:0-13797 GCA_024181965.1 Aduncisulcus paluster
CCTTCCAAGAGTGGTGCTTACTTGGTGTTCCCTTATTACGCTCGTGGAGACATGACGACATGGCTGCGCACTTCGTCGCCAAGTGTGTGCCATGTGCGTCAAGTGTTGAAATGTGTTCTTCACGCGCTGTCGTTCTTGCATGAGCATGGGATTGTGCACTGTGACCTGAAGCCTCAGAATGTGCTGATCGATGATGCGTGCAATGGTCTTCTGTGCGACTTCGAGGGAGCTGTTGATTGTGGAGAGCGTACGATCGGATTGTTCAGTAAGACTCTGCGCCTTGGGACACCCACCTTCATTGCGCCTGAACTTGAGCTTGCCCTGAAAGAACACCGTCATCCACACCCTTCTCCCGCGAG
Organism: Aduncisulcus paluster; assembly: GCA_024181965.1. NCBI lineage: Eukaryota > Fornicata > Aduncisulcus > Aduncisulcus paluster. Next base: position 360 of record BQXS01009953.1, read on the forward strand.
TGACATGTTCTCGTTCGGTGTGCTTGTTCAGGATGTGTTCGGTGCACTTGACGGTGTGTGCATGCCTGCAGAAGTGCATTCCATCTGTGCCGCATGTGTGAGTGAGCATCCACGTGATAGACCCACAGCAAGGCAAGTGCTCACCCATAAGTGGTTCTTGTGATGTGAATGCATGTCTGATTATTCCCCTCTTCAAACTCATGAACCTCGCAACAGAGACACTTGACAATGGCTTTTATTTGATGATAGAATTTATCAGATCTGATTCAGATAAATTTATCATTGATAATTGCATGATAATATGATTAATAATGTTAAAGAAAAAGGAAGAAAGAAAGAAAAAGAAAGAGTAATGCCCAAAGAGCAGTGGGGTGGGAAAGTGTGTCAAGCAGGAGGAAAACAGGAAGAGGAATTGATGTTTTGACGGGTAAATCATTTAATTTAAAATATATCACGACTATTTTTATGATACGAGATGATAAGTTCGGAAAGGAGTATTTGTCGAATCGCCATCCAAAATTTGATTCTCGAAACAGATATTGTTAGACCCCAAGACATTTTTATTTGAAGGTTATGATCAAAAAGAGTCAAGAAAGGGAATGTAAGATACCATGGATGAAGAGTTGTTTTGATTTCCAGGAGCACACAAAAGCCTTTTGCTCCTGTGGAGGCCCGAAAACAAATTTCATTTTCAAAAATTGAGTCCCTGACTTTCAGGCATTCAATGACACTCAAATTCCTTTCAAATCTAATGTTTTTGCAATGGAGGTCGAAATCACACAATTTCTTTTGCAGGAGTTTGATCTATTTATAATTGATATATTATTTCCATGGAAGTAGAGATAATCTTTCAATAATTTCACTTTCCCCTTGTCTCTTAAAAATGAGGGAATGGATGTTGAAACATCGCCTATTCTTATTGTTCCACGTTCCTTTACCTTCAATCTCACATAAAATAACATTTGGTAAATCGATAGGTAAGAAGTGCCATTCATAAAAATATTTAGGTCTTGAGAATTCATACTTCTTGGATGTCTTCTCCCCATCACAATCAGTAAAAGTCAAGAGAAGAGAGGGTGAACTAAAAAACTTACCCCCACAGATGAGAGCACCTTTGATTGAACAAGGCATCATAAAAGGAATTGAGAGATGGGATAAACGTACATAATTTGAGATGCCATATTCCCCTTTTAACATACTTTGAGCTTTTGATACTTGATCATAAGAGCCAGATTCCTTACCCCTTGAATCATCTTTGCACTTAACCATTGATAATAAAGGCTTTATCAGGTTTGCATTATCAAGAGGAATGCATTTTTCGGCTTTTGCTTCCTGAAGAAACTTTGGTTTTACAACAGGAGCTTCAGACCACAGGGTCTCTTTGGATTTACGGATTACACTTTCCTCAGGAGTTTCTTTTCGAAAAAAAGAAAGCGATGCAATTCTAAATCCCTCCTCTTTCTTCTTTGAAATATCACATAAAACAACACCAGTGAGATAAATGGGAAGTTTATACCATAAAAAATCTTCTAAAATATCAAATCTAAGTTTTTTGGTTTTATCATTCAGAAATTTGAATCTTCTAGTTGTTTTTACGCCTGTTGATGAAGTGAAGGTGAACTTGAGATAGGTTGGAATTCTTTCTAGATAATCAAAGCCATTTATACAAATATAAGCACCTTCTATATCAGAAGCAGAAAACGGCACGGAAATGCGGGTAAAGAGTCTTTGGGTAACGTTTCCACAATGATTTTGATCCATCCCTTTTAGCAGCCTTTGTGCGTCGAGACTTCCATCATATTTTAGATCAAGGGTTGCTTTGATGGATGGAAAATCTGGACTTACAATATTGGGGACATCTCGAGGAATTGGACAACAACACAAATCACCATGAGAAAAAATGGGTAACCAATATTCATTTCTATCTTCAATAAATAATGGTTTTGTGATGGGAATAGCTATACGAGAGGTTTTGTTGATGCGATATGGCATTATATTCTGTTAATTAGTGAAATAAATAGTGAAGAAATGCAAGTTATGATGGAATAATCAGATATAGTCAAAAGAAAGGGTAATTATATATAGAGACAAAATATATTAAGAATAATTCAATAAATAGATGATGATGTGTATACAATAATTTCAACTATTTATGTTAGGCCCACAAAAAACAAAAAGAAAATTTCCAAACTTGTCTAATAAGAATTAGAAGTTATCATTGCACAAAATATATAAATAATTTTACAAACATTTTCTTTTGAATTTTACATTGCATGCCATCCTTGTGAATTCACTCCTGACAAAACTTTTCACAAAATCGTTTCCTAACTTTGAGTTTTGTTTACATAGTGGATTATAAAGTGACGAGATATTATGATACGTTGCAGTTATAACCCATAAATGTTATATTATATTGAATCCTTATGATTTATCGCAAAACAAATTTGGTTACCAAAGCACGGTGCTTCAAGAATCGGCCAGTTGGCGAATCAGTGCCTCCAAGTTATGTACTTGGTATGGTGACCATGTGAAACCGATTGAAAAAGATTTTCGCTATCAATTGGATGTATGTGTTGCCATCAGAAATCGAATCTTCCTGGCAGGAAATTATGAGCTGTGACCAAAATGGATGTCATGTTTTTTTATTCTTGGATGGCGAAGAAATTTCTTAGAAACAACAAGTTGGAAAAAAGCAACAAACAAATTATTATAAAAAAGTGATAATAAAAAAAAACTTAAACAAACAAATCACTTCTTCCTTTTCTTTTCTTCTTCCCTTTCCTTTCTTTTCTGAGCTTCATGTGCTTCAACACGATAACCTTTCATAATATCCACAAACATATTTTGGGATATTTTATCAGTTCCAGCAATAATAATGTCTCCTCGACTCCTACTGAAAGAAGAAGAATATAATCTTTGGGATGGGGAGCTAAGAGAACTTGACGAACCCATTGAATCTTGAGAACTCATTGAATAAGCAACCTTTGCTTCATTCGGAGTGTATCCTCCAACATAGAATATCACGATCTTCCGAGACATCCTGAACTTCTCAGCACCAGTAATCATTTCACGCACTTCTGCACTCTTGAGATGGGCAGCGGCAGTCTCAGCCTTTTCATCTTCAGCTCCCACCAGAACTGAACCTTGATGATGGGAAGAAGAGGAAGAAGGGGCACCAGCATGCATAGAAGATCTCTCTTCAAAAGCCAATGGACGACTAGCTCCATGCATACCAAGTCCAGACTCCATTCCATAACCACCTCTTCTCGTTCCCTCAAGTTTCTTGAAGATTCCTTCTACAATCCGACCGTCTCCATCTTGAATAGCACCAATAACATCAGCAATACGAGGAATATATTCTTCCTTGTCCTCCATGTACTCCACAAAGGTCCCTTCTTTCCTCCCAGTGATCATGCTCTTGAGAGAAGCAGTACCTGCTGCCATTCCAGATACTGAGGTGTGTGTGCCTATCATGCCGACAAACCCTTGCTCGGCCGCAGAAGCCCGGCCTCCGATTCCACCTTGTGCACCAGCAGTAGAGAGGAACAAGATCCTCTGGATGGTGGCTTCCTCATCGCTTGTGGGCCGAATAGCCTTTTTCATGGCATCAAAGACATCATGGGGGGTGTTGGGCATGCACAAGAGACATATGCACATGAGACGGATCTTATCATTACGGATAAAACGGAGTTCACGCTCAGAAAGCTCAATTTCAAGGCTCGACAAGCCAGGAGATTTCAACTGAGAGCGCAGTTTCTTCTCATATGTGGACTCAACCAGAAGTTTCTTGAGGTTATACTCAAACATTTGCATCATTAACTGGTGTGAAAGCGTAATGACATCACGTTTCTCAGGCCTTGGCAATACGGCTTTCATCATATTAAGCTCAGTGTTCAGCAAAGGAGAGTAATCTCTGCTTTCATCAAATTTGGCGGAATTACGGAGAAAGCTGACATGCTTTGCATAGGAAGAAATAACCTTACGATGTTTCATGGCTTCAAGGGTTGCAGTTCCCATAGCAGCAGCATCCTTACTGGCTTTTGACGTAATAGCGGCACCACCACGCTGTAAATCATCCAAATCCATCTGAACTTTCCTATCAATTCCAATGACAGACGAATAACGGTACTTGGTGAAGCATGCATCCTTCTCTGAGAGCTCATAAATAAGAGAAACGCCAGAGGCAACGGCTTCATCCACTGAGGCCACAGCAACAGTGTTGTGCAGGCCTTTACAGTCGTCAGAAAGGAATATATCGAGAAGAAATGGCTCGTAGTCATAAGAGTGATACAACGGTGTGACAAGATCAAAAGAACGATCAACAATAAATAGCATGGGTGGTTCGGGACCAGATGACGGAGAACGTCCATGAGCAACAGAGGCTACATGTTTGTTAAGGATTCCTTTCGACTCATAGCCTAGCAAAAGGCCACGAGTACATGTGGCAACAGATTCGGCAGATGAACTCTGTTGTCTGAAGTATATTTCGGGCATTCCCATTCCAAGAGTCGTGAAAAATGAAGCGATTTGATCAGATACAGCGGCAACAGCGGTCTCTCTGGAAGGGATACTTCCAGCTGAGCTATGAGTAAGACTAGGCTGGACTATCTTGCCTTGGGGGCCACCAGAATTGAAAATAATACTCTCTGTGGCATATTCCTTTGTGGTAATAAATTCCTTAGGTCCAATTGGTTGAAACCCGAGATATAGCTCTTTCAGGGTTAACAACCGATTACAAAGACCGGTTTCTTTTACAATAGAGAGTAATTCTTTACCAATTTCGCTGGTGGTGACGATGTGGGGCCGTCTATACTGCCTGTGAGCCCTGGGGATAACATGACGCCAAGAACAACATTGTTTCACTTGCTCTTCATACAACTCTTTCTCAGCTTTAGGCGTTTTAATTTTATATACTCCTTTTTGATAACCATAATCTTCGGCGATTTTGTAGAAATTCTGGACAGAAGCACATACGAAATAAATGACATCGACATCTGGGATCGGTTTTCTACCCTTGTCGATATGTTCAACCAAAGAAATATTATATTCAACCAGTTGCGATACCGTGAATAATTTATCGATCAGATGGATCGTTGCATCATCGACAACCATGACTTTCCAAGATTTTGGATCGATGGAAAAAACATCGTTGATAATTTCTATTATTTAAAAAATAAAATGATAATTTAAATAAAAAATATAGGATTGTAACAAAAGAAAATTTAAAATAGGAGGAGTTAAAAATCAGAGTCAGAATATCTTGTTTGTGAAAGAATAAAACAGTTAAAGCATAACAAAACGTGACTTTATCGTTATACATACCAACTTGTAGTAGATTTTTGATCATGTGTGTTCTTCAAACCTTGACGTAAGAATCTGATCAGTCTAGTTGGTGACTCCTTTTTTTATTTTGAGTCCTAATAACAACATCAAAAAGTAAACTTGACTTATTATTTAATTTTATCACTGAGCTGACATTTACTATTGGATTTTAAACAGAAACGTTGTCATTTCGCTTCTAAGCAACTTAGTTGAAATCTGGGTAATAAATAGATCAAAATTAATTCTAATAGAAATATGATACCATGAAATAGAAGGTTATTGGATCAAAGGTTATGATTGGACCTCCTGGGATTTCTTCTCACTCTATCGAAATTTTCAGCAAGTTATAAGGAATAATATCGGAATGATTTGAATTTTAATGGAAGATTCTTGCTGGCAGATATTTGTTATATCCCATATTAAACATGAGAGATTTCCCATTCTCTTTTTTGGTTATTTTGCTTACATCACATGTTGTTTGACGATGATATTGGCAAGTTCCTTGCCTCTAATTTGAGTGAAAAGGAGCTTACCGAGATTTCAAAGATGTATGGCATTCGAATGAAACATCCTCTGGACTTTGCTTTTCCAGATCCAATGGATGTGGCCACATCCAAGAAAATATTTGAAAGGGCTCTAAACAATTTGACAAATCCAGCAAAGGGAAAATCTGGACCTCCTTATCGGGTTATAGCCTGTTTAATTATATCTGCTTTACTATCGCCTGCTAAATTATCATTCGCTAGTCATTATGCAACTAGCTTTCAACTTATTATATGGACTCCTATTTTAGATCCTAAACCAGAGGTTCGACAAGCAGGATATCAGGTTGTTCGAAGTGTATTCAAATGTATTCAGGCTATGAACAAATTAGATACTCAACCACATATAAATGTTATATTGAAGACATTAACAAATCTGTATAAACGGCGAGATCGAAAGAAGCATGAAACTCATGGTGCTTTGCTCGTTACAAAAGAACTTTTTAGGTGGCAACATCCACCTCATTTATTATTGAATCAATCGCATGTTCTGACTGAAGTCGTTCTTAGCCACTGTCAATCCAAGCATGGATTCGTTCGTGAGGAGGTACTATGTATTCTTCCTATCATTGCAAAATTCTATGCTGACAATGATCTGGTTCAACCTTATAATTTTCTCAATCATGTGTTAAACTTTATTTTATCATCTTTAAGAAGTGGAAACCTCACAAGGTCGAAGATGCTTAATGCACTTGGCGACATTGCTATGACAGTTGGGGAGGAGATTGGAGCCTTTGTTAAGATCATTATTGATGATGCTATTCTCTCATCATTGCCCGTTCCTGGGTCGTCTTCAACATTTTCAACTCAATCCATCAACGATGCCCTCTTGTGTCTTTCGAAACTCTCTGTCGCGTGTCCTATTGCCCTTAACAAAAACAAACTCATGTTCAGGGGCATTCTCAATACCATTTTCCATACTCCGTTCTCATACGAACTCGTCTCTACCCTTGCCAACATCGCCAGTCACATGCCTCCCCACCTCCACTTTATTCAGATCAATCTTCTCAATGTTATCAGTGTCACCCTCTGCGGTGTGCTCCTCAAATTTGTCCACACCGATATCGTGGATTCTGAGGAAATTCAGAGTCAGTGGGATGTTGAGGCGAATAGAAGTGGCCGAGAGAGCAAGCGAAGGAGAGCCCTTCGAGAAGTGAGGGCAGGCATCTCCCTTGACCATCCATCGAAAGTCCATGGTCCTAGTCCTATTATTTCTACTCCAGGAGGCACTGGAACTCCCCTTCCCCTCTCCTCTTCATCTCTGAGTCTCCTTTCCGGTGGTACTGGGGGTGCCCATGACTCCTCCGCCGTCTCAGTCTCATCGCGATCCTCGGGATCCCATGATGATATCTTCACTCCCGGAGGTAGTATGCTTGGGAGACCGAGAAGAAGCAGCCTCAGCAGTCGTTGGAGCGGTAGCAGCGTGACCTTTGGCTCTGGTAGCAAACTGAGTAACAGTGAACGAGTCAGGAGGAAGGCCATTGAACAAGGTGAGAGGAGAAGAAAGGAAAGAGTGAAGAAAGAACTAGAAAAAATGCACGGAAAAGATAGCACGGCGTCTCCAACTTTGTCTGATTCCAGAGCAAAGACCTCAGGGAATGCCAGTTCTTCCTCCTCTTCTTCTTCCACATCAGCTTCTGTGGCTTCCAGTTCCTCCACTATCAAACCAAGCAAGAACCAACAACTTGTTGCCACTCTTGACTCATCTTTGAAGAGTCAACAGGGCTTTCTCTCTGATGGAAGGACGAGAGATTTGTGCATATTCAGTGATATTAGCTCTCTTTCAACCTTAGTCAAGAATGCCACGGCCTCGCACACTTCATCTCAGCTTCAAACACACACAAAGATGATTATTCTTGCCCTTCAAACACTCACTCAGTTCCCATTTAATCACAGTGTGTCTCTGACTGATTTCTGTGCCGACGTCGTTGTCACGTACCTTGACCATCCAAATCCTCTCATTCGTCAGCTTGCTGCTCAAGCCTGTCTTCGCCTTGCCGTGCGCAAAGGAAAAGAGACTCCCACTGTTGGATATCAATCTCTTCTTGTATCTGAGATTCTCGCCCGTGTTCTCATTGTTGGTGTGAGTGATTTGTGCGTACATGTCCGAGAGAAGATAATTACTGCACTCTCACAACGATATGATGCACTCTTGGCACAAGAAGAGCTGTTATCGACTCTTGTGACTGGTTTACAGGATGAGAATACCAATGTCCGAGCCTGGGTGATCTTTGTGTGTGGACGATTGTTGCACCACAATCCTACGCACATCATTCCTCCGCTCCGTCGCCTTGTTATGTTTGTCCTGAATGAGATTGAGCTTGCATCGAGCATGTCTGCCAAGACAAATGCCGCCAAACTACTTGGGATCATCACTTCCTCAGCCCCATCGGTTGTGCAACCTTATCTTCAAGTCGTTCTCTCCACCCTTCCATCTGTAATCCCTGCCTCATTCTCCTCTTCTCATCTCACTCCTGTCCAGCAGCGCGAAGAGGAGGCTCTGGTGGTGGCTGTCACTCAGTGCATTGAGATTATTTGTAAAACGTGTGACATGGAGATTGTGTTGTTGCATTTTATCCCATCTGTCGTACCTTATCTTATATCCTTGCTCCGAGATAAAGCTAATAAGCCTCACAAGAAAATTCATGCCCTGAAGACTCTAACCGCAGTGTTTGAGTGCATTGGAACAGCCACTGAACCTTACGTGCAGTTCTCACATCTCTTGCCTTTGTTACTTGCCATACTTAAAAGAGAAACTAGTCCCCACATTAAGAGTGAGATCTTACGTCTCTTGGGGACTCTCGGAGCTTTGAGTCCAGTAGCCGTTCAACGTCTCGAGGAAGGGGAAGATTTCTCAACGTCTCGTGCCGTTCTCTCTGCCGGTGGATTCTCGGTAGATTTGTCGGCTATCGTTGAACAAGTTGGAAGTGGTGATGGAGCTGTATTCCTCACACAACACTCTCTAACTCGTAGTGCGGCCGATGATGCTGAAAGACGTCGAGGAAGGGGTCAGAATAGTCACGGTGGAGCGACTTCCTCCTCGTATTCTGCTTCCTCATCGAGATCTCCCTCAGATCCGACTCTAAACCCTTCGCTACTCTCATCTACACCTCCATTCTCTTCCTCAACCTCACATATCACCGATAGAGTCAACGAGATTCAAGATCTCATGATTCAGGGTGTTCTCACCGGTGTGAATACTCGAGGCAGGGGAGACACAGAGTCTGGGAGTAGATGTGGACTTCGTATGGCCCCGTTGAGAGAGAATATTAGAGTACAAAGGGAAGGAAGGAGGAACTATGAAGATAAAATCCTCAAGAGTGGTAAGCATCATGACTTGACAATTGCTCAAGAGGTTGCTCAGAGCAAACATAAACAATATATCCCGGAACATCAACGAAGGATTGCTGACCGCCCTGCCACCCTCATTGATATTTCTGCTGAGGACGAGGATTATGTCCCCCTTATTCATCCACATACTCGGAGTCTGTTATTCTATAATAGGAACAGAGAAACTCAACTTTTGAGGAGGATAAAGGATGACAACCCACAAGAAGTTGCTCCTTTGACCAATCCTTCTCTTGTTGGTGATACCAATATCCACTCTGACGTTTTACACTCCGTCTTGGCAGTTCTCTCTGATGCTTCTCTATACCCATTCCATACGTCTGCTGTCGAGTGTGTCGGTGCTCTCGTGTGCGTGATGGATGAGAATAATCTTAAACATCACATGACCGAATTGCTTGACAAAATTGGTGAGATGCTTAAGGGAGGGAGAAGAACAGATATTGAGGAACAACCAGCACAGATTGGAGAGAAGAAAGGTTCCAAGAATGCTAATGCTACCTCCACTGGTGCCAATTCCTCTTCATCGCCTTCCCTCACGATATCTCTGTTCGATTGTTTTACTTTAATTGTCCACACCACAAAACATGCAGTGAGGCCCCATCTCGAATGGTTGTTCGAATGCACAACAAACTATTGGCCAAGTGTTGAGCATGCTGCCGACTTGTCCTCTTCTTCCAAACTCTTGGAATTGTACCATCTCCTTGCATTCGTTGAGGAGATAAGTGTAAGTATTGCTGATGATTTTAGAATGGTATTACCATGGGTTCTACCACGTTTATTGGGAGTTATCAATGTTGATCGTGTGTGTGCTGGTATCGTAACTTCACACGGAAAGTCGGCGTCCACACATGCCCATTCATTCGCTGCTGCTCAAGCTGTGTTGAAGACTATCAGAGTTATTGGTGTTCATCTTGGAGAGTATGTCCATATTGTGCTTTCTAACGTTATCGACGAAGTCAGCATCGTTCCTGGGCGTTTAAGTAACACTTCGCTGAGATTGGAGGCCCTGTACACAACAGAATACCTTGTCAGAGCTTTAAATTTAAGCCAATATGTCAGTAGAATCACTGTGCCAATTTGTAGGATGCTCGATAGCTGTGTATGCGTGACAAAGGGACGTTTTATGATTCAAGGGAGTGGATATTCAAGCTCTGGATCTGTGTCAGGAGCCTCTAGCACATGGGGTGGTTTTGACAGCTCAGCTCAAACGGTTGAAGATGATCGATTGATCCAAATGAGTTCGAACAAGATGTTTAATTTCGGTCACGATTATTCAACTTCATGTGCTCCTTCTTCAGCCAAACCCATCTCTCCCTCTGATCTGCACCTTCTTGGCATCAATCAAGTCAGACTCAATAAGCTTGTTGCGGCTGGCATTAATGTTTTATTTGCTCTCATGCAACGAGTCGGAGTCCCTTTCTCTATTTTCATACCCACTGTGAATTCCGTGATGGTTCGTGTCAAGGAAGCCTTCAGCGTTAGTGCTGTGATGTGGAGGTATGAGCGATGTGTTGAGAAAATCCTTCGTGAAGAGCATGTGAAGAACACTGGACCATCTTGCTCTGCTGCTGGATTCCCACAGATATTTGGAGCCCTCAATCTTGTCAACCCTGTCACGTCATCCTCTTTCCTTTCATCGCCAGCTGCAAGTGTTGTCAGTGTGTGCATTGGTGGGGAGTATGGAGATGAGGATCAAGATGAAGCTGGTGTCATTAGTAATGGTATCAGAGTTCGAGTCGGTGAAGGTGGGTACATTAACCTTTCTCAGCCACATTTAAAAGAAATGGTCCAAGTCAATTGGAATGTAGAAACATGCACAACTGTCCACGATTGGCACTCTTGGTTCAATCAATTATCTCTGACCCTCCTTGCTTCATCTCCTTCTCTTGCCCTTCGAGCTGTGAGTAACCTTGCTCGTTTCCCAGACACACATCTCTCTCGGAGTTTGTTCCAGATTTCATTCACTATTCTATACAAATACAACGATAAACGTGTACAAACCCTTCTCCTTGCCCATGTTATGCGTGTGCTTCAGAGTGATAATATTCCTCCGGAATATAGACAGTTATTGCTGGATCTTATTGAGCATTTGGAAAGGGAATGCGTCATTACAAAATATAAGTTCAAGATGTTAAGTGAGCTCTCCCTCAAATGTTATGCCTATGCAAAGGCTCTGCACTACCAAGAGGCCTGTTTTGACCAAGAACCTAACATCCAGATGGGCGAGAGGTTGATTCATACATTTACCCAGCTTGGACAGAGATCGGCCGCCGTGGGAGTCCTTGCTCTGTTACAACGGAAATATAAGGACGTCGGGAGTTTCACCACTCACACAGAGAAATGGTTCGAGAAACTTGGTGCTTGGGACAATGCTCTTGTTCAATACAACAAACATATTGGATCTCTTCTCGAAGAAGGAAGTGGGATGACAGGTGTGGATATATCCAAGAAATCGACAGATGGTGAAACCTCACAAACGACTGGAATTAAAGAAAAGAATAAGTCTTCTGCCGAAGGGAAACATCCTCTTCCTGCCTCAATGTCTCCTCTTGGAAGTTCCATAGATGCTTCTGTGAGTACTCCTGACCTTGGTTCTGGCAAGACCCCTGTTCCTCTGTGCTTCACTCATTATCAATCAACTCGTTTGCTGCCATTGTTGATGGGCAGACTTCGTTGTCTTGAAGGACTGGGCCTGTGGAAGGAAGCTCTGGCAACAACTCAAGATGCTCTTGCTCTCCCTCACTCTCCCTCTCATCATACTGAACTAGCTCTGCATGGAGCTCACTGCGCCTTCAATGTGTCAGATTGGAGTACACTCTCACTCTACACTCCCCATATTCCTTCCAATACTGTCCAAGGAATGTTCTATCGTTGTGTGTGTGCTGTGTGTCTTGGCAACTACCAAAGCGCACTCAAGCTCATTCAACGAACAAGGTCGATGCTTGAAATGCGGATATGTGGTGTTCTGAGTGAGTCTTATAACAGATCCTATGGTGATCTTGTGATTAACCAACAATTAGTAGAGCTTGAGGAAATTATTGAGTTCAATGTCCACTCACAGCATGCAAGGAATGAGAGAGATATGGATCTTGATGGAGGTGAAGAGGAAGTCGTGTTGAAGAGAAGAAAGCGTCTTGAAAGAGTTTGGGAACAACGTTTGATTGGATGTGAAAGGAACACAAATGTATGGACCCAGCTTTTGTCTGTTCGGCAGCTTCTTGATGTTGGAGAACCCACAATTGGTGTTGACAGTCCGCTTGCTCAGGGTGATTCGGAAAGACATGCTGAGCGAGTATCCCCCAAAATTGAAGAAATTGCTTCCACCACAGATCTTCATAGTACTGCTAATTTGTCACGTACTGATTCATCCCCTGCCAATCTTGTTCCCTCTACAAGTCTGACAACATTCGAAAACACTCCAACTTCAATATCTTCTCCAGGTATGTCTATTGCCTCTTCTCTCACTTCCCCAGGATCCAATCTCTCCGTTCATTCGCATACAATTGACACGGAACAATACATACCTTGGATTGCCTTCTCTTCACTCTCTAGGCAAGATGGAAAGGAGAAATTAGCAAGGAATATATTGATACATCTCATTGGAGAAGAACCATGGGCAAAGAGTTACGAAGGTGAACGTTATTTGCTTGAGAATGGTGGAAGAATAGTGTCTCCAAGTTGTACTCGTGGAGGTGGATCTACATGTGATTCTGGATCATTGCATCGTTCATCGCCCCATTTATCACTCTCAGCGACACCATCTCCTTCACCTCCTCCGACGTTCATGTTCTGCCATCCTCTGGGAGCACCCATGCCATTCGCTACACACCGTCACACTGCCCTTGTTGCATACTGTAACCACTTATGGGAGGTTGGAGAGCGTTGGATGGGATATGAGTTGCTCCATGGACTCATTGTGAGTGGAGGTAAATCCGAGAGAGTTGAAGAAGTCCGTTCTGAAGTTGTTGATTTCTTCATGAACAACGTGAAGGTTGTCAAGGAACAGATTGACGATGAAGCTCCAAGCGATGACACATTTTTGCCTACATTTGATGTGCCTCCCCTTGCTCCATCATTGCCGTCAGCCTCTACGATGATATCTCCACGAGGGAATGCCGAAGAACGCAGAGGAACTCTCGACGGGCGGATATTCTACAATCAAGCCGAAATGGAGGATGAGGATATTCTATCTATACATGGCTCGGATCAACAAGTTTCGAATCAAC
>BQXS01009955.1:0-11367 GCA_024181965.1 Aduncisulcus paluster
CAGCAAGATGGGAAACAACGGAAAGGACGGTTAAACCGACAGATTTCTTGTCCAGTCATCATGACAACTTTAGCTTCGAAAGGACGAGAAGGACCACAACAGAATCTACAGCAGGCGTTTGACTCTTCCTGAAGCTTTAAAACCTTCCTTCCATCAGTGGCAACAACTTCATATTCTTGATTAGCATCACAACCACACATAATTTCCATAATACTTTTCTGTTGCATAACTCCGAGAGCGGGGTAATATTGGAGGTACTGGAGGGGATCGGTAATAGAAGCAGGACTAGGAATAGGGGCGGGCATTGGGATTTGGGCGGGCATTCCACCAGCCATGGGCATAGGCTGACCCATTGGCATTCCGGGTTGCATCATTCCGGGTTGCATGCCTGGTTGCATCATACCTGGTTGACCATACATTCCTGGTTGTTGAGTTGTATGCATTTCTTAGAAATAATAAATATGTCAGGAAATTGTGAAAAGAAAAATCGTTTCCATGTCGGAGTCTATTTTTAGTCAAAAAGGTAGATGATTTGTTATAAACCGTTCTTATAATTGAAGGTAAGACTATCATGTAGTATTCATAAAAATTACCTTCATTTGTCAATATTTCCCTCATGACAGACCCTATTTTTGGAAATTTAGATCCTTGAAAAATGACAGCCACTTATTTTTGACGGCATATTTTTATTATATTATCCCTAATAAAGAAAAATAACTCATCAATAATGATTTTCCTTAATGTTTTATTATAGTAGATCGATTCGAGTAATATTCAACAATTCTGACAAAGAAAATAATAATATTATTAAGTTATATGTATTTTCAACACTAAATCAAATTATATTTCTTAATTTGCCAAATCCTAGTGGGATGAATTCGAAAAATGATTAATATTCGTCTATTGTATCGATGAAAAAGATCTTAGCACATTAAATTTACATGACAGAAATAAGAGCTTTTTTAGAAATTGAAGTAGGTAAGGATTGGGAAGGTGGAGAAGCCGATTCTTCTCATTTTACTGATAAGGAGATATGTAAACAATATTTAGCTGGATTATGTATAAAAACATTCTATAACGAATGTGAAGCCGAACATAGTGATGGTCAAAGGAGTAGATTTCAGAAACATAAAGATAAATGGCTTTTTCCATATTACCATGAATTGTTGCATGAATTGAGTATAAGACTCGAGAAAAAGGAGAAAAAGATACGATCAGCCCAGAATTCTATAAAACGAGAGCGAAGAGCGGCATTCTTCCCGTATGAACTTCGAAAGACAACAGATTTATTAATATCTGCTGATAGGTTAGATAGGCAGGCTCAAATTCTGGAAATAGAAAGTGGAATGCATGCTTCTTTGCAAACACAATCGGGTATCGATGCAGCTATCGCCAATTCCATGACCTCAATGTCATACCGTAGAAAAGCCGACATGACGAGAGGTGATTGTACAAGAATCGCACCCCAACAATATACTGATGGGGCAAAAGTTCCAAAATATGAACGGGATGACCTTTTGATGAGGTTTCCTAGACTTCCCAGAGCAGTTAATCAACAGATAATCATTTGTTCTGTGTGTGGTGGGAAAATATGTGCAGGTGACTGTACGGAGCGTATAGTTAACCATTTTAAAGGTAAAGCCCATTCACAATGGAGGACTATGAAAGATACATGGGATTTAATTAGTTCTGGTAAGAAATCCTATTCAAAGCGACTTGAGGATGAAAAAGAGCTTCGTTTGCAACGGATTGACTTGCGAGAACAACGTCATGCTACTCGTCTTCAAAGAAAAGCTGTCAGAGATGAGCTTCGGTCTCAACTCCTTTCAGCACGCTCTTCTTCTCACTCTCCCCCCCAGGATCCTCCACAACCAATTGAAGCCTCCTCCGCCCATGTGATTAGCAAAGAAGAAGAAGAAGAGGAGAGTGTTGTTAAAGATATTATTATTGAACCAAGTCCCGGAGATATTCATTCACATAATGATGATATTGAGGCTCCAACTAAGAATGCCGGAACAACATTGAAGGATTTGGATGAAGAGGAGGAGAAGGATAGAAAAGAATTGTTGGAAGATAGAGAGGAGGAGATGAATGATAGATTGGCGGAAGAATTGTACGGAGTATGGATGACTCATCGTTTCTCTGATATTGAAATGCAGGAAGTCAGGAAAGTGGAGCACGACCGAATGGAGCGCAAAAGAAGAGAGATTGAGGAAGAACGTGGGAAGAGAAGATGTGCTGATGGATGGATCAACCCAGATGTTTTGTGGGCGGATTCACGTGTGGAGAAACAGCTCCAGCATTTCCACAGAGGCTATAGTCATGATAGTATGTCCAGAAGAGGACATGGACGAGGTCCTCCGAGGCATTTAGGAAGAGATAGAAGACACCATGGCCATTCCTCCCATGACGAATACCAGAGAAGAGGGAGAGGAAGATGGGGATAATCAGAGAGAGGGAGTATTATTTATCATTTATTTTTGACAAATTCATATATTAATTATCCAGTTTTTCCAATTGAGGTAAATAAAGCGATTGAAATTTATCCAGATAGTTTTTCTAAGGCAGTATCAGTGAATATGACTGGAGTATAATGAGACTTATCTCGGGCACATTGAGATTCAAAATGACCTAATTGACAGCATCGAGTGCAGAATTGTTTCTTGAAAAATTTTGGATGACCATATTCACAGTTCGGACCTTCAGGACAAAACCCTGCCATATATAAGGGACATGGCATGCTCTTAATATGATCTCTGGTACATTTTGATCCATTTTTACAAAAACCTTGGGAGAATGCAATACAAGCACTTGAATATTTTAAATCAACATCAATATGCCGATACATACATCTGGGATTGGTACATTCATCCCCAAAATGACATTTCTGCATTCTAGCAAGATCTAATTGATGAATATATTCACATTTGTTCCCTTTCTTGCATCTACCTTTAATATAGTGTTTGCACACATCAGCTTTTCTAATATATGTTGTTCTCAATAATAATCCGGCATATTCAGCAATTCCTTCTGGAAAATTAAAGACTCAATAAGAAAACAAATTTAAGACAGGATTACATAATATATTACCCAAATCAACATACCTTCTATTTTTTCCTCGATTTTCTTTTCGAGAGGGGTTAACTTAATGCCTTCTATATTCATATCCCTCCTCCAGAAAACGTTATTAGTTGTATCGCATGATTTTGGAAAATAAAACCAATTTATTTTGAAGATTACCGATCAATCTTAAAAATAAATCATGTTAAATATATTTATTGATTGCTGAATTGCTTCAATTTTCGAGAAATGTTTCAAAGCCTATTCAACTTTATGTTCAATTCACACTATAATTAATATTCAAAATGCTCCAAACCCAGCATTCAATTATGTAATTTGACGATTATAATTCAATATTCCTTGATATCATTCCAGGAGGTTTGATTGTCTTGGTTTGATTAGCTTTCAATATGGATCCATCACAATATCTTCCTGAAGGATATTCTCCATCTAAGAAGGAGCAAGCTACACTTAATTTCATTGCTAAAAAGGCTCCTAGGTCCATCGAAAGGTTTCTTCCTTTGTTAGTTAGTAGTATGATTGATTATAATTTGTCTCAGAAGCAAATTACTGCCGGTTTACACCATCTTGTCGATTTCTATCAAAAAGAGAGAAAATATGAGATGACTGAAGAGGAAAAAGAAAGCTATCACAAATCAATGGGAATTGGGATTGAATATTCTGATTTGGAGATATCAATTGCCGTTGATAAAGTTCTTGAGGAAAACATGGAACAACTTCTTGAACGTAGATACTTTGCTCCTTCTGCCTTCTATATGAGTCTTGTATCTGCTCTCCTTCCTTGGGTGGACACCAAGAAGACCCTTGCAATCATTGAGGAGAAAATGGCTCAGATTCTCGGACCTAAGACTGAGGCTGACCTTAAGCCTCCCGCAAAGACAAAGAAACCAAAGAAAGAAAAGGTGAAGAAAGAGAAAAAGGTCAAGGATAATGAGGAAGAAAAGGAGTCAGAATTCAAAGAAGTTGACCTCGAGAAACTCTGGACTTCTGTTCCTCAATACAATAGATATGAACAGAGACCCGAGATTATGGAGGAACATGAAAGGGTAACCGGTGGGAAAGTTTTTACTCGTTTCCCTCCTGAACCAAATGGTTTCTTGCATATCGGTCATTCCAAAGCTATGTTCCTCAACTTTGGATACGCCCGTAGAGTCGGAGGAAAGACTTATCTGCGTTTTGATGACACTAATCCCAGTGTCGAAAAGGATGATTTTGTTGAAGGAATTAAGCATGATGTGAAGTGGTTAGGCCATGAACCATTTAATGTTACCTACACAAGTGATTACTTTGACCGTCTTTACGACTGTGCGATTGATCTGATTAAGAGAGACCTTGCCTATGTTGATGACCAACAGAAGGTTGACGTTGCTCTCTTCCGAAAGGAGAAGAAGAACCCTCCCTGCCGTGACAAGTACTCTGTTGAGGAGAACCTTCGTTTATTCGAGATGATGAGAACTGGATGCTTCCCTGCTGGATCCTTCACTCTTCGTTTGAAGATCGATATGGCCCATCCTAATCCCAACATGCGTGATCCCATCGCTTACCGTATCCAATATTATCCCCACAACCGTACAGGTGACAAGTGGTGCATCTACCCATCCTATGACTTCTCTCACTGTCTCATTGATGCATTTGAGCATATCTCCCACTCCATGTGTTCCATTGAGTTTGGTAGTCGACGTGATAGTTATGATTGGCTCACTCACATCCTCCCTGTGTACAGACCTATGCAATGGGAGTTCAGTAGGCTCGAGCTTGAGGGTGCAGTCATGAGTAAGCGTCACATCAACACTCTTGTGACAGCTGGCGTGCTGTGTGGGTACGATGATCCTCGTCTCATGACTATCGCTGGTCTCAGACGTCGTGGATTCCCTGCTGATGCTATTAACAAGTTCTGTGTGTCCGTAGGTATCACTCGTGCCAAGCAAACAACTTCCAAGCATGTTCTTGAGCATGTTATCCGCACTCACCTTGATGCCCATGCCGATAGAGCCTTCCTTGTCATTGATCCAATTAAGGTTACATTGAGAAACATTGAACCCTCTGAGGTCATTCCCATCATGCGCCCTGTTCATCCCAAGGATAAGTCCAAGGGTGAGCGTGAAATCAACATCAGTAAGGTGATATACATTGAGCGTGATGACTGGAGAGACGAGGACGAGCCTGGATACTACAGAATGGCTCCTGGAAAGACTGTCTGCCTTCGTTATGGTTATCCCATCACTGTAGTTGACTCTGTTAAGGATGAGAGTGGAAAAGTCTGTGAGATTATCTGTGATGTCATCAGGCCTGACCAAAAGCTCAAGAAGAAGGTGAAAGGTTTCATTCATTGGGTATCTGAGCATGATTCCAAGGATTGTGAGGTTCGTCTCTACACTAATCTTTTCAAGGGCGACAAACCTGATCCTGAGAATTTGATTGCTTCCGTTAACACAGGCAGTAAGGTTGTATATCACAAGAGTAAGGCTGATCCTGCGATCATTGGTGCTGCTGAGACCGTTAATACTGCTTTCCAATGTGAACGTGTCGGTTATTTCGCCATCGATGATGATTCTTCCAAAGATCACATTGTATTAAATAGAACTGTGACTTTGAAGGAAAGTAAGGATAAAATATAATTAATCTTGTTGACAGTTGAAATAGATTACAATATTAATAAATAGGCTTGTCGGAGTAGAAATCTATTTTAATATTCGATCCGGTCGAATTCAAGAAAACTTATAACATGAATATTGAAATAAATCTATTTTATTCAAAATTAATACATTATTTTCGCTAATAAAAATTATTTTGTCTAACGAAGAATTTTCTGGCGATTTCGCAACAATATTGGATTCATTATTTTATTATTTTATAATTTTATTTGATATAAATTTAATATTGTATTTTTATTACCATGTTTAATCCCATGAATGCACAATATCAGAGAATGGGCTATGTCCCAACTCCTACATACACTACGGGTGGTATGCCGGGCGGAATGGGTCCAGGAATGCCTTTAGGAATGGGGCAACCAATGGTTTCTCAACCTGTTCAACCATCCTATGTTCAACCTACCTCTCAGGCATCAATATACTCTCAACCTCCTCCTGCCCCTATTTCCCAGCCTCATGTTGAATCTCTCTACCCAGGCCATGTTCCAGTACCCGGTGGAATGGCTCCTATGCGAGCTAAGCCAATTCTTCCCGTGATTCAAACTCTTGATACCGGAGTTACTTCGACCCCTGTTGGTGCTGCTCCACCACCAATCGCCCCTCCTGCCCAACCAACTGGGTGGTTTGCCGGATTTCGCTCCGGACTTGCAGCCGTTACCGGAATTGGAGCAGGAATGGGCTCAAATGATATTGATGCTCTTTATTCGTACGGAACTCCAGAATATTTCCAGGCTCAAAAGGCCAAGAAGAGACAATTTGTTGAATCTTTTGCTCTCAATGATACCAATGACTTCCAAGAGCTTAGTCCAGCCGACCTACAACACATCAGTCTTGATTTGCTTGCTGCTGAGAAAGAGTATCACTTTCGAGGTCGTTTGCCCTTCTGTTGTTCTGGATTGAAGGATATTGGAGAAGTATATGGACATGGTATCCGTTATTACTTCTTTTTCCTTTATTTCCTTTGTTTTGTCAATTTTATCCAACTTCTCTTCTCTGCCATTCCTGTTGTCCATTATTTCCTCCTCAAGAAGAAAGAAGGCTTTGATCTCCCAGCCTTATCCGAGCTTTTATTCTACTCTTCCACAACTTTCCCTCTTGTTCACTCCACTTGGCGTATATGTGCCGTTTTGACCATTATTTGGTGGTTTTTGAATGGATTCCTCTACGGCATTGTCTTTAACCGCTACAAGAAGAAAGTCAAGGAGGAAGAACAACAAGCTAGAGCCGAGCACATTCGTGATATTGTCGGAAGTACTGTTGTCGGTGATGTAACTCAACTCGGCCTCGATGACCTTGATGATGTTGACCCTTACACTGTTGGAGCTGATGATGGATCTTCCAGATCGGATGAGAGAGCTGAGAATGCCGGAATTGGGTCTGTTTCACGATTCTTTAGACAACTATTCTCGTGGTTGATATTCATAGTTTCTCTATGTCTTTCTATCTATCTTGTCTATGTTTTGTATCATATCCCCACTTCCTCTAATCCTTTCTGGGCCACAATGCTTCCTTTCATCACATCCATCTCAATCTCTGTCTTGAATGTTATCTGGAAATCTGTTGGAAAGATCTTGACCGATAAGCTTGAGAGACCCCGTACATGGAGTGCCACAAGAAAGAGTGCTTTGGTGAAGACATTTGTGTTTAAGATGGCCAATCTGGTTGCTCTATATGCCATTTCTGGTCTTGTTACTTCCGGAGAGGAAGAAGATCAGATCTGTCCCCTCGCCGGTACTGGAAAGCAGTTCACAGTCAATATCATACTTGACATGACCGCCTTCAATGCTCTTGAGATTGGAATTCCCTTGGTTTTATATGGATTGATGAGAAAATGCTTTGGATCCAAGAAGACAGACGAAGAGATGAGATCTGTGTTCGATCTCTCTGATGAGTATCTCGAATTGTTCTACAGACTTTCTCAATGCTATTTTGGGACTCTTGGATCTCCTCTTATCGGTGGTCTGTGTCTTATTGCTAACTTGCTTGAGATTGCTGTTGACAAGAGTCGTTTGTTCTACATCAATCGTATTCCACAGAGAATGGAGAGTGGAATGCGTGGCTTCATTATTTTCTATCTCTTTATTGTTGGCTGTTGTGCTTTCTTCGCTTACCCAAATGGAGCCTTGATCGCTATCTACAACCTGTGGGCCCAAGAACCCCCTTCAGGCAAAGTGTGGGAATTATCCTTCTTCTCAAGGCCTGATTATCAATACTGTTGGGATTAATTGATTCATTGATTAATTGATTTGATTATTTCGATTTTTTCGTTCTTTGAATAGTTTTTGTGGGTATCACATTATTCATACATATCATTGTAATTATTATTGTTGTTATTAAATTTTACCATTCTATTTAATATATTCATCGCTTGGCTCCTGTCTTATGGTCCAAATGTCGACAGACACAGGTTCGCATTAACTTGTACCATATTATTGAATATCCTGCCGTTTTATTTAATGTCTTGGGGTCTTTGATGATGGTTTCAATCATAACAATCTGAACTGAGTCATAACTCTTGAAAAGAACAATAAACAACTTCTATATCGAGAATTCTAAATTAAATGAACATTGATAATTTATTTTTTGAATGAAATTATTGATTTTAATTAATATTCTGAACTCAAGGGCATGATTTTTTTTTTTGGTTCGAGCACAAACTTTGTCAACAAAAAAGGCAAAAAATCTTGATTGCCATCTAACTCAGGGGGTTCAATTGAATTAGCAAATTCCAGTAAAACTAAAATAAAACACATTGAATAGATAAAAAAATTTATTTTGGCTTTTCAAAATTTAACAGGGAGGCCGGAACAATTTCCAACAATTTCAAGCCATTTTATTAATTGATTTCTAAATAAATTCCATTGCCTTAATTTCACGGCATTGTTGATGCAATATTACTCTTGGAAGTATACAAAATTTCATGTTGAAAGTAAAATGAATCCGAAGAGCCATTTCTTTTGCGTACGGAACTTTTCCCGAGATCTTGTCGCTTTTTTCACTCTCATAATAAGCTAACATTGCAATATGGTTCGGAATAATCTCCACCACTTTGTGTTTCTATTCCAATCTCGAGAGTTTTCAACCAAGTCGAAGAATGAAAAGGATAATTTCATTGAAAAAAGAATGACAACGATCAAAAAATGTATGAGGGAGTTTGGCATTTTCCCTAAAAAAATAGATGTACTTCAGATTCCTATAAAAGGAACCTCAAGGTATTTTTTGATCATATTCCGACCAAATTTCTTTCATTTGACTTCTAAACAAAGTCTGATTCTTGATACCAATTGTTTTCAATGGATAAGCAAGCAATTAGGACGCAGACAATTCTTTATTTCGATTAAATCTTTTCCGGATACATTCTGCCGTGGTGTCATGTTTCCCGTCTCTTGCAAAACCCTCAGAAAGCTTGCCAAAATCCATAGAAAACATTTGTTTATTATTCAACCCGATACACCAGAGAAAGGTAATATTTCTCTCGCTATTGGCTTCTCAAATGAATCACAAATTAGTTCGTTTTGTTCTCATGTTGATAAAATTTTAGTATCAAATGGGAAGAGTGGTTCTTTTTCTGCTTCTTCTGTCCTTGGACAAGCTGATATCTCCCCATCTTGCTCTGATTCTTTCGATTTTGATTGGCATTGTATTTCTACAGGTAATTCCAATACCTTTTCCAATCCTGACATTGAAAAACACACCGAGGAGAGAGATCTCGATTCGGAGGATCTCTGTGATCCTTTACCTCCCACCCACCATGGTGAGTTCTCTTTCTCGACAGTATCCTCCAAAGTTCCGCCACCAAAGGTATTCTCAACGTCCATTGATGATGAATATCGCCCTATTCCTCATCAATTCATGCCCTTTCGGAGGAGTTCTGTCCTTCATTCTCCCTCTCTCTCTCCCTCTCCCCTCTCTACCTCTTCTTCACTCCATTTCCCCTCGGTTCCTCCTGTTTTCGGCATGAGAGATGACCAGCAACAAAGTGCAAGGAACCACCACACCGAATTATACTCAACCTCGGCAAAACATTGTCAAATGGTCGATGGAGCACATTTGAGGAATGGTCGAGTTTCATCATCATTCTTCAACTGTTCACTCACCTCCTGCAAGCGATCTTGCTGATGATAGATTCTATTTCTCCTCAGATTCCTTTCCTCCAGCATGCAGGGCCCGTCCATCTGTACAGAGGAATGTGTTTGAGTCTAGTACAATTGGAAATCCTCTCCATCCGTCGATCTGTCCACCCTCTTCCTCTCTTTGTATATCATCCATGTGTCCCCATGCTCAATTTCATGAGTATGGACGTCGACAGGGGTATGTTGATGCTGAATACCGTTGTGAGGCTGGGTTGGGACGACACATTTCATCATCACATGATTTTTATCATAGCACTCATGCCTCCTCGGGGCCCACTGCTTTGAATCATTGTCCTCATCAATTTTTGTTCCAAAAATAGAATTCTTGAAATGCCCGGTTTTGTTTTCGTTTTTATGATTATGTTATTATTATATGATTCTTTATGCATACAATTCAAAAAGCATGATTGGTTTATTTTTTATATATCGATATATATATATATCACTATTTATATGAACTCTTTTTTTTGTGTGTTTTGTGAGCTTTCTCTCTTGTTTTTAATTATTATTCTAATTCTCTTATGATTTTATGTGTTATTTCCCTCCTTATTGGTAATTTTATTATTTTATTCTCGGTTCGGCACTTGATTTTGATTTTGGAATTATCTCAAAAATTGATTCCGATTGTTCTATGTTTCTCTCGAATTTTTTGTTTTGTTTTTATTTTGGTATGATAATTGAAATTGACCTAATTTAATATATATTATTTTTTTATTTAGATTGAGCGTTCTTATTGGAATTATTTCTCTATCTTCTCGAACACTCAGCTGATGATATTATTCTTGTTTAGTTTTTTTGTCGCTGACTCTCTCTCGTTTCCATCGAATAGAATACAATGAATTTCTAAGTACCTATTATTCTTATTGAAGGGAATGTGGTGGGTTCATGCAAATAAGTTTTGTTTTACTTCTATATTTCTCTATGCACTTCCATTTTATATTGTGGTGTGAATAGATTTACTTATTTTATTTATGTTATCTTAATTATTTGAAATTTAGTTATAACATTATGGTTGTTGTTTTCTCGGAGAAACTACTGTTTGATTTTTTGTTGTTATTCTTTTCTTTTTTTTTTTTTTTTTTTTTCAATCTTCTTCTGGTCTGTCAATTTTAAAAATATTAATTAATTAATTAAAATTTAAAAGTATTATTTTTTTAATATTTATTATAAATTAATCTTATTATTATATTTTCTTATATATAATATATACAAACAATGTAAAGGCTTTTCCTTCTCAAAAGCCACGTCAATTTTTCCACATTTTTCAGTTGTTACGATGAGGAATTTTACATTTCAATGATCTGCCTTTCAGTTATTACTAACTAGTTATTCTATACTTCTTATTCGTTTGAAATTAACCTCAAAATTCCTCGCATTTCTGGTTGTATGTAAAATAAGGTTAAAACACACACTTTGGTTTCTCTCTTTTCTTTTCATGTAATTCCCTGCCACATTTGCTCTCAACAATATTCCTTGTTTACTATTAGACTAATTATGGT
>BQXS01009962.1:0-11322 GCA_024181965.1 Aduncisulcus paluster
CAACTAATCGCGTTTATACAAATCATAATAAATGGATATATGGACATCATGTTGACAACTTAGGGAGTAATGGAAGTTGTAGCGACTATCGGAAGTTCTGGAAGGTTATATACTAATATCGAGAAATCTCTTCTTGGAAAACACACCCAATGCAATCATTTTACATAGTTATGGTTAGTAGCATAAAACATTCGGACATGGGAGGTCGGGAATGGGTCCAAAATGAAATGAAATGGATCGACCATTTTTGTTTTTCGATTTTGTCTCCTTTCGTTCTTTCCTGGACACACAAAGACCGTTTATTTTATTGTATGTCAATTATATCCCGGCCATTTGACCAATCCTCTGTCGTATTCACCATTGAGAACATCAAAACGACCGAGTCATTGGCAATATGGGTCGCCGCGACGTTTCTTGTATTATCATATCTTTGAACATTATCTTACCATATATTTTCCACCATTTCTTTACCCATTTTCGTCCCCATCAACCTTATTTATTTTGGTTATTTTGGTTATTTTGGTCGATTCATCGATTCATCAATTTCGTCTGTTTCTTTATTGTTTGTCGTGTTTTCCATGTTTTCTGTGTGATCTTTTTTTAAAAAAAGAATTTGTAGATCAGCTATTAATATTCCCCCCATCCCTTTTGTCACGCTACAATGAGTTCACCTTCAGAAAGTCCAGATGTATGTGTCCATATTTCCTTCTTATAGCTTATGATTTTATTATTATTATTATTTTGTACTGACCTCATTTCTGCTTTTGATAATTTCCACTGTATTAGATTGAAATCATTGTCCCAGAGTTCATTAGTGAGGGAGAACTTGCGTCTATCCCAATTCCTCGAGATGACCCCACTATTGTCAGTCCAGACATCAGAACCACCAAGGGAATCAATACAACAGGAGGTAGACGAGGTGATGGATTCGATGTCAGTCCTCGAATTTAATTGACTTCTCAATCTCAGAAATGACCAGTGTTGTTTGAAGCATTGTTCATTGATAGAAATGTGTAAATTCAGTGGCAATATTAGTCTTATGGTTATATAACTTATCTATTTATTAATGTGTTTCAATATCTATTCTATGATTTAAATCAACCAAGATGGTGAAAGAACCTATAAAAATTCAAACATATTTGAATCAAACGTAAAGATCGAAAATTTAACAAGATAAATTTAACATATTTATTTTATTTTCTCACTTTCACATTTCCTCTTTGGCATTTCTTCCTGTATTGCCATTTCCCATCCCTCATTCAATGCTTTACCAACTAGAGCTACAGCCTGGTTTGTTGTGATTACTTTGCAACTTTTAATAGAAATATACTTAAGGAGAGGAAAACTTGCAGTTTCCATGTGAAAAGCCGATGCCTTGTTATGGCAGACCATTTTATATCGATTATGATCAACAAGTCCGCCTATAATATATATTTCATCTCTCAATTCTGAGGAAAGCAAAGAAAAGGGAAGAAAAGAAGAGCAAGAGGAAGAAGAATCTTTCTTGGTATGCGATGTCTTGACAAAGGATTCATGAATAATATCACTATCTGCCGAAAAATAAATAAACTTTGAAGCCTTTTCATAAAGAATAGAAAGAGGAGAAAATAGTATGGTCTTATACATTGACGGCGAATGATCTTTATAACCTTGGATAAGTTGTGTTCTAATAATAGATTGTTGTGAGAAAGATGAATCTCCTGATATAGATCCAGAAGAGATAACATCCTCAGATGCAATTATTTTCCCTTCTTTTTCTATCTTCTTTTTTGTTGATCTTTTTTTCTTTGTTACAGCTTTCTTTTGCATATTATCACAGATAGCTTTGACACAAACATCAATTTCATCTGAGGTGTTTCCGAATGATTCCCAGACCCAGTGGCAAGCCCATGAAGAGACTCCAATCTTATCAAGACGTCTACAGAGGTTAGGCATGCAATATAACCCAGTTACACACATAGTTACGGGATGGAAATCAGGGATTGGATGAGAAAGTAAGTATTTTTGTGCGAATAAACTACATCGATCACATTCGGAAAGAGTTGTCGACTTATCCTCTCCTTTTTTTTCTCCTTCTTCAATAGATGGTTTGAATTGATGTGAAACAGTATTCGATACCATGGAATCATCGATCGATTCTTTTTCAGTAGATTCAACTGTTTGATATTTTTCATACCAAGAAACAAATTCCTTCACATATTGATCCAAATTGGACTCATTCTGTTTTTTTAGGGATCCATATGCCTGTAATAGTTGAGAAACTAGACTTTTTTCCTCAGTGGGAGTCATCAAACCGGGGAAGGCAACATCAATCACAATTGGACGAGCATTAGACATAACTTCACGGCATATATATCTCATTGCAACCCTATAAATAACTGCCAATTTCTTTCTATGACGTCTTTCAGCATATAATTTTTCCCTTTCACTCTCTGAAAGCTCAGCTTCCTCAATATCCCTCTGTTTTCTAAATTCAGCTTTGGCCTCACGTTTTTTATCTTTCATGGCTCTTCTAACTTCTTTCCATGTTTTAGGCTGTTCAATTTTAGGTAATTCAGCAGATGACACAGGAGCTTTTTCCATCTTGGCTAACAATTGAGGTAAAGACAAAATAAAACAATATTATTATATAACAATAGTTTTTTTGAAAAAGTCTGTTGTATTCAGGTGTCTTTTTACCGATGATGACCCAAAACAGAGAAGAAGAAAATTACACATCTTTCTTTATTCATGAGAAGCTAAATTCATTATATAATGAATTTAAAATGCTCTACCAATGAAATTTTAAGATAGAAATCAGAACAATACTAAATAAATTAGGCTATATAGCCAAATTGATTTTATTCGCGAAATTAACAAAAGAAATCAAATTTCTAGCGATATTTTTTTTGTTTTTTCTTATTTTTAGGGCGAGCTATACAACATAGTATTATTAATGCAATTGGAAATCCAACGGAGATTAATATGATGATCCAAATCAACGACTCTCTTGAATAATACGATTGAACATTCATAGTAGCCGAAACGATAATGTCTTCATCAAGACTGGCCTCTTTCCCATCAAATATCTCGATTAATATCTGTGAGCAAGAAGGATCGATGTCTTCATAATCAACACCATCAGCGAGCTGAGAAGCAACGTCAGGCCAATACAATACCGTCGGAAACCGCACAACCGGTGTAATTGAATCGACACTAAAAATAGGAATTTCTCCGCCAAGAGGCAGAGTATCGAGGAAAGCTGATATCGTCATATTTTTAGATATCAGCATTGTATGGGCGATAAACTCATTGAGATAATCAACTCCGTCAATAGTCGTAATACCCCCGGTTTCAGTGGTGTCCATAATATCTACTATTCTCGTTGTGGGACCTAACGTGTCAATGCCATCATAAAATCCACGAAAGGCCATGGCACCACTTTGACAATGAATACTAGCACTCCCCTCAATAAGGCTGCAATGACTGTTTAAGTGCTCATGTGCAGACAAATACAATACTCGAGCTCCTTCTCTAATACCAACTGCCTCATTGATGAGATCTATCACTGGCATAGGTTGGGGAGTTGCATCGCCCAGCTGCTCAACGAAAAACCCGCCAAATCGTTCAATTACATTATCATCATAAAATATTTCTTGTGGAGAGTTGTGGAAAGTGATGATCTTGGGAACAAAAGCTGGAACTTCATGTGATTCTAATACTTCGGTTAACCATTCAATTTGAGCATTTTCTATACACCCCACATTTCCATCATAATTAAGATCTGGGTCAATTATATCTTCTTCTTCTTCAGAACCAGAGGATGCAATCAACTCTTCTGCACGTTGACATGGATGCATAAAGCCTCGATGAGAGTCCAGCACAAATACAACGGCCATAATGGTGCCAGAACTATTTCTCAAGATCAAAAATGAGTCAGAAATGGACGAAGTGTCGGCAAAAAGAATGGACGGTTTGCTATAATGATACGTGTTCGACATGAGTTTTTTCTGGAGATTGGTTGCATTGTAGTCTTCATCGCCCCAGCTAATAACGAAAGGAAGATTATGATTTAGCATCAAATCTCCAAATAGTTCAGAGATTTCAGTCAATTGAGCATCTGAGCAAGATGTATCAGCAGAGACAAAATCACCGAGATGAATGAGTAAATCGGGAGCAGTACGCTCACAATACGAATTGAGAAAATTAATTATTGATGTGTTTCTTTCAGTGCCAATCTTACATAGAAATTTGGTGTCAGGCACAACTAATATGCGGAAATAATCCCGTTTTGGTTTGGCTGTAACTATTTCTTTACAGTCACAGGGGGTGGAGAAAAGAATACAAATAAGAATAATGCCAAAGTAAATGGTAAACTTTGAAAAAAACTTATGTCGAAAATAACTCAGTTTTGAATAGCTATGGGGGGATTTGGAAGATTTATCTTTTGAAGTAGTTTTGTGCTTTTGGTATTTTGAAACATTGTTTGGAGAAATTAGGAAAATATTGGGCTTATGATCAGGGTATATGCTTGTACACTTAACAAGGGGAGGTTCACTCGAAAATGGGAGAAATTTCATATAAAAGCTTATTTATATGCGAATATATCGGTTGCTAAAAGATTGATTATTTGTGGTAGCGTCAAAATGAATAGAAAATTTAATTATGCTTCAATTCAATGAAAAAATAATTATTATTATAGATTTTTGAGTTTAATTGCCCAATTAAGATAAAATACAAATTCATATACATTGTATTATTATCCAAGCGCTCTATTTGTTGATTTTGTTTTTTTGTGATATTTAAAGATTATTGAGTTAAATATTTTCCGAATTCAATTTTACCTATAATATTTAAAATCAAATGTCAACTGTTCTGGATAATCAAACCAAGAATTATATCACATATCTATTGTTAAAGTCTCAGAGCTCAAAAGCAAATGCTAAGCTATCTCAAATACAACATTTAATATTACAAGCATATGAAGGGATTATTTCCGAAGATGTATTTAAGAATTTACATGCTGCTGCTGTAAATTTAAGACTGGCGTTGAAAAAACACTCAAGAGTTGAGCGAAGAGCTTTTATTCAAGATCAGGAAGCAAAAGCTGCTAAAATGGAGCCAATGGTTGCGAAAAAACTAGGTGTAGGTGTGTCTGCTCACAAGAGTGATTCATGGCGTCTTCCATCCCCAACTATTCCAAAACCCCCTCAACAGCATATCCCTCCAGGTGGTTCTATTCCTCAGAATCCACCTCAATCACAAGGCGGAGTCAATCCGCTGGCATATAAAAGGCCTATGATGCCCTCTCGTCCAATCCCTTCATCTCTGTATACTGGAGGTGATTCTACCACTCAATTTTCCCCGTCAACCTCAAAACCCACTCAGATATTAACTACCCAAGCTTCTAGTAGAGATTCTCAATCCGCCAAACTTAATGCTCTGTCATCCTTCCTTGAAACTCCTATTCGACCACCTCCATCGCCACAACAATCAGATATTCATTCCATTCCTGCCCCTCCTGTCATTAGTGATACGTCTGCTTTTGGTGGCTCTCGTGGGTCGTTCTCAACCATTAATCCCATTGATCCTCTGAGTCTTCAGATGAACCAACATCTCCGACCCTCTGTTAACGTTGATGCCGATATTGATCACATTCATCAAAAGGCCGAAATACTTCCCCCCACGTTGACACATACCAAACAACACCCTATCACTTCTTCTTCCTCTTCTTCCTCTTCTTCCTCTTCTTCCTCTTCTTCTGTGACAAAATATCCTGTATTTTCTCTTGTTTCTCTCATGAAACATCCACAGCTTCCAGATTGGATTCTCCCATCGCTGGAGCAGTTCCAAAGGCATGTTGAAGAACTAAAACATGAATTGGACTCACAGAAACAATATACTATCGAGATATCAGAAGATAAGAACGCCTTGGTCCTTGATTTAAATGAAACCATTGAAGAACTCAAAAGAAAACATTCTGAAAGTATGATAAAACTGAAATCGAGACATACACAGCTTCTTGACGATATTAAACGCTCTTCTCACTCTTCTTCCGTGACTTTACACACACAGGTGCAGAATTTACAAGCGGATTTAGCCAGACAAACCAAGACAATCGATCTACTCAAGAAACAGCTTGTTAGTGTGAAGAATTCTGAGAAAGCCCTTCGTACAACTCAAAGGTCGGCCCTTTCTGCTGCAAAAAGAGGGAAAGAACAGGCCCAGGAATTGAAGAAAGTATCTGATGAGTTGTATGAAGCCAAAAGAGAGATACAGCGGTTGAGAAGTGTTATCAGAGGTCGAAGAATGAGCATTGGTCAATCGTCTATGCTTATGCACTCCACAACTGCTGCTCCAACCAGCTCTACTATGATCCCCAACCCACCTTCAAATTCAGGTCATGTTAGTGTAGTGCAGCATAGTACAGGGCCAGTCAGAGAGAGGGATCAAATCTCCACAAAACAACATGACGAATCCATGGAAGTTGGTATGTTTGACACGACTCACCCTTACTCACACAATACTTCTACCGTACAACCACATCCTCCTGCACAACACCATGAACAACACCAGCGTGGATATGAACAACAATTGCAATCCACGGCACTCAGTAGCCTTGTAGAGTCCCATACTCTTTTCTCTCATCTTCCTTTACCTCTCTCATTGACATGCCTCTTTATTTATCCATGCACTGATGTTGATCGTTTGTCAGAACACACTATTGCCTTGAAGGAAAGAAGTGGGAACATTCGACGTGTTGCTTGTGGTCGTGTAATTGCCGCCATTCCACCATCTCCTCGCTCAGCTTCAAAAGGAATCATTAGTAGCTCTGCACCAGGGTCAAGTAGAGGCTCTGAAGATAGAAAGGGGAAGGATCATGGTATTAATAGTAATGATAATGGTGATGATATTGATAATGATATTGATACAAAGCATGAAGGTATTGGAATTGGTCTTGATCTTGATGCTAGTACAACTCTTGCTTCAGCGTCATCTCGTGTGGTCGGTGATTCTTCACCCGTTACAGCTTCATCTTCTTCTTATGAGGATTCAGAATCACACAAACATGCTATTACTTCATCGGAATATGAAATCAGTGTGGATATATCTGAAACTGGTTTTGTTCCGCTTTTGGATGCAGTGTGGAATCAAGCACAACGCAGTGCTATAGTGATTGAAGGCGAAGGTCGTGAAACAGCCATGCTTGATCTTTTCTCCCAATGTTCATGCATGTTGGTCGATCGTAGATACTCTCAAGAAAAACGAGCAACAGAATCATCAAATATGCAAGAAGTGGAACAAGAAGAAGTAGAACAAGAAGAAATGGAAGGGAAGAAGAAAGGAAAAGAAGAGATAAAGGAAGGAAAAATATCAGGAGAGAGAGAAGGAGAGGAAGAGAGAGAAGGAGAAGCAATGGATTCTATAAATAGAGATGAGAAAGAAGAAGAAAGTGATGATGATGGTGCTTCCTCTATCTTCTCAGAATCTGATGATGAACAGAGACAAAGGATTCTGTATGGAAGGACTATTCCTTCTGCTTCTGTTCCAAAGCAACATCAAGAGATCTCTCACCAGAAACAATACTCTTCCCCTGCTTTTCCATCTTCTCCCTCTCCTTCCCTTGCTGGTATGACATATGTCCCACCACAGATCCTTGTATCCGCCATTGCTATCAGAGGCACTGTCGGAGTTGATCTCATTGCCCCTGCCAATTCACTCTCTCTGCCTGTCCATCCAGCATCTTCGAGTGTAAAGAATCCCCTGACATCAATGGGAGCAACTCAAGTATCGATTCGAGACAAGGATGACTGTACCAAAGTATGTCAATTCATTAAGTCCAGGATAGAAGTTTATGCTTTCTCACATGGGTTATTAACACACTCTGTCATTCTAATGTGTGACGTACTGTTTGCTCACAAGCATGGGAGATTGGCATTTGTTATTCCTTCTTCCGGGGATATCGTCGCTTCTTCACTCCATGATATGCTTCTAGCTGTGGCTGGTGGGGAGCTCTGCCCACCCGTGAGGAGGAGCAGAGTGACTTTACTGCTTCAAGATTGTTTCACAGGATCAGATGTTGGAGGTTGTGGGCTGTTGAGTTTGGTTAGATGTGCTCGAGATGTTTGTGTG
The DNA here is from genome assembly GCA_024181965.1 of Aduncisulcus paluster. Classification (NCBI taxonomy): domain Eukaryota; phylum Fornicata; genus Aduncisulcus; species Aduncisulcus paluster. The sequence goes on from BQXS01009962.1 coordinate 8,113, forward strand.
GCTGAACGTGTCTTTTTGGCGAGGAAGGCATTAACAATGGTCTAATTCATAATTTATTGTAACTAACTAAGAAAATATAATTTAAAATAAACCTTATTGTTTTGTGGTTGAAGGATTTTATTTTTTTTTTTTACTTTTCATGAATTGCTTCCAATTGATTAGTTTTTTATTGCGCAAATTTATTTATTTTGATATTAATGAACAAAAATACCATTAGAATTAATATAGCTCGCTCATATCATGAAGGGAAATAGTTTCGTTGTTTTCTTGTATCCTATCAATTATTCGAGCATTAATATTGATTGATTTTTAATTTAAATCTGCGAATAATATAAAATATGCAAAAAGAAAAAGATATTGCTGAAGATATTGGCGGTTTGACAATTCCAGAAGATTCTCAGGAAAAAATGAATCCAAAAGAGCAAAAGTCGTCCCTCCAAGAGTCTTTTGCGAAGTTTCTCAAAAATAGAAGAGCATATATCAAAAGTAGAAGTGGAACCAAGAAAAAGGGGAAAGGAAGAAGTTTTCAAGAAAAATGTCTTATTAGGACAAAATTTATTGAAAAGGCTCTTTTTTATATCGGTATTCCATATGGCAAGAGGTTTCTTACAAAAGAATCGCCCAAATATTTCTCCCCCATTTTTCTCGACTGTTGTGGTTTAGTTCGAAAATGTATGAGGGATTTGCAAGGTGATTTCGGATTTTTAATTGGACCATGGAATCAATGTTACCAATATGATATTACTAAACCGTGCAAACCGCCCAATTATGATAAATTTGCCGATAGTTTAATCATGACATCAGATGAAATCCCTTCTTTAAACCAAATAGTTTGGAAAGCTAAGGCAATAGAGAAACTGGAAAAAGATAAAAAAGAGGAAGAAAAGAAAGAAATCCCTGCTGAACCCATAGGAACATCAACAGAAATCAAAGCTACTACTCAATCTTCAACAACAACATTTCAAGATGTTTCAACCGATATTAAAGTCACAGAGGAACATTCAATCAAAGAAACGAAAGAGATAATCCAACCTTTATCAGTGGTAACAGCTGAAACTATCAGTGTTGCTGGAACCACTCCTTCTTCAACTGCCTCTACTCCTGTCGAATCTAAGAAGAAAAGAATCGATTATTCACAAGTATCTCGTGATCTTCTCCCTGGAGATCTTATATTTTACAGTGGCAGATACAAGAAGAAACCAGGAAAACGTGGAAAGAAGCGCCAACGTCATGACATGGTTCATGTTGAAATATATATTGGAAATGACATTGGCATCCTTGAATTGTATAAAAATGCTGGAAGATCAGAGGAAGAAGCATTGAAATTCATTTCTGAGCTCAAGACTAAAACATATTGGAGTGCAGACAAGCTGAAAAAACATGATTTCCCATGTGTCCTCCATAAATATCCAAAAGAAGTCTGTTCTGTTACTTCTGTTGATTACAAAAGCCATAAATCTAATCCGTCTCAAGGAACTCATGCACACTCGCTTGAGTCATCGTTTGATGAGTCATCCATTTATTCTCAATATGATGTCTGTGTTGGATGTGAGGAAGAGAGACGTGCATGGCTTGAGTATAGACCAGAACATGTGTATTCTCGCTTCAATTACGAGGGTTGTGTTGAGCGATGTATTGGATCAAGATGGAGTAAGAGTGTCATTTCTGTTATGCCCACTTTTAGATTTTTTGCAGCTGGATGGAAGCTTGAACAGTTGCATTTCAGAAGTATTGATCGCTGGTTGAATGGTTTATCCCATTCTCTTTGTTCTGAACATGAATGGAAACTGAAAATCGATGAGCTGGGAGAGAAAGAGAAGAAGAAAAGTATCTTCTTTGTGGATGAAGAAGAGAGAGATGATGATGAATGCCTTTCAGCTGGTGAAGAAGAAGAGATATCAGACCAAGTCGACTAATAAGCTAATCGGTGGCTCACGTCGGATGTGAATCGAATGGTGTAATAATAATAAGTTCACCATTGTACTACAATTTAGTAAATGAAAACATACTTTATTTCGACTAGAAACGTCTTCGTAACACAATCGAAAAACAAGACAAAAATCAATATCTATCAAACTTTCACGCACACCAACCACAAATCCCTTCACTCGATAAGTCGACAATGTCTGCACAAGGACAAACAGCACAAAAGTGGCAAGAGGAGTAACAACAAGACGCCAGTCATGGATGGACAACAATTGAGCCATGAACACAACAATATCGATCACAACTATCCATCTATAAAAGTAATATGATTGTTTGATCAATCAAGCATAGAAAAATGAAAGCAAAGAAACCAGAAGTATAGCTCCTATCAATAAGTTTATGAGAGAAATAAAACGATCTTCACGGTTATTTTGGCATTTTATACTGACCAGGAATATGAGGGAGGTCAAAAGAGCAGGTGGAGAACGGGTATTTCAGGTTTTATGATTATCCATATTTCCCCTATCTTTTGCATGTCTACCAAGAAGTCCACAACATTCACATATTAAATCCATAACTTATCATCATATAATAAAACTTTACAATGCAATATGTGAACAAAACTCGGGACTTAGGAAACGATTTTGTGTCAGGAGTGGAATGACAAGACTGGTATCCAATATATGTTAGAAAGAAACCATTTATATTTTTTAATCGATATATTCTGTCGTTAGTTAGATATTAACTTCTTGTCAATCCATAATCACCCTGTTTTATTCACTGGTTCTCTCGCTGTTTAGATCTTTCAAGAATATGAAAGGGGCCAAATTTACTGTTTCAAATAAAATCAATTTCCATTTTCAAGCAATCAGAATTGCTTACACTGCTCCCCCAAGATTTTCATTCCATTCACAACGAATCGATTTATAGGGAATTCAGTTGAAATTCAATATAAATTAAGTTGTAAAATATCTTGAATTACAGGAAAATAAAGGAGTGGTTACAAGTTTATTTCAGTTGTAAAAAATAGTATTTTAAGTTGTTAAAAACTATATTTTACAACTTAAAATTAAAAATACGTTTTAATGGGTATCTAATAAATTTTATTGTCTTATTTTCTTAAATTTAATGTTGAAATGCTATTTAATGCATTCTACGAGCAGGAAAAAGAAAAATAAAATGACTGAAACAGATTTGCCTTTATTTTACTATAAAAATTTCTTAAATAATGAAAAATGAAAAATAAAAACAAAAAAAATGAAAAATCGTTGGAGTCCCCCCCTT
>BQXS01009964.1:7796-25374 GCA_024181965.1 Aduncisulcus paluster
TCAACGTACACATCTTTAAAAAGATGTCTTCAACAATTGAATATTGTTATTCATATGGGGAAAAAGTTATGAGAACAGTTGTAAGAATGGATCACCTCTAGGTAGCAAGCCCTTTCACAAGGAATAAGTGCTGATATTATACCCTTACGATCAAGATCTTCAATAGAAAGCACCCTAAAGGTTTCAGTGGGATAGTCTCCCTGAATCTCAGCGACATAGAACTCTTTCCGACAGTTGGGGCATTTTTTATAAGGCAGGTCTAGGATGTAGGAATACCTTGTCTTCCCAGACTGTGCATGGGTCATGAGAACTCTTCACTCCAAAAAAATGGATGTTACCCAATCTTCGACGAACATGGAATGTTCACAAAGGAATAAGACAATATTAAGTATTTCACCTTTTTATGGTTTGACATACCATCGAGAAAAACTTGTATTCATACGACAAGAAAAGGAATGTGTGGCAGTGATAGTTCTTCTTCTAGTTCGTATAGAACTTCCACCAGCTGTTTCTGCATCCAAAAACTTCTCTAATCACGGATTGAATCCATTCCGACGCTCGTCCAGATTCCAGAGAAGTATATTATAGTGAAATGCATCGACTGCCGCTACGGCGGAATGTTAGTAGCATTCTTTCATCGGTCATAGCTGACATTCTTGTTTTTTCCAGCTGCTTCAGAAAGGATTTCCGATATGAATCAATGGATAACAAGCAATTTTGATGGGGACTCTTAAAATATTGGTTTACCGGAACCAATAATAACTTTGGGAAATCCGAGGACAAATTCCTCGAGTTCGGCCGAGACAAATTTGTATGTCCCTCTCTTCTCCTTTCCTCTTAGGCATTCCCACGCTGTCAAAAAGAAAGAGATAGGTGTCTTGGCATTTACATTTTGAACAGATTAGCCGGCCTTCATATCCAAGAATTGCCTTCCGCTGAGGAGTGTCAGCCACGATCGAGTGGAGGTAGCATCGGGGACGTGTCTGTTTACCATCCACTTCCACAAGAAATCCCTTTTGTAGGGCCGCGACCTCGGCCACGAGCTTCTCCATGGCATCAATCGTGCCATCATGGGGAAATGCCCCAACCTCCCAAGTGTTATTCATCAGTTTTCTCTCTTGGAGAGGGAGATTGATACACTGGGCCTTCACTACCAGCACACTTGTTCCACTCTTTTCAACCATGACGACTCCATCCAAGAAGAACGGGAGCCCCACACACCATAAGCGTTCTGTTTGTTCAGTACAGTCAAGTTGGCACCAGTCAATTGCGTCTGCATGCCTCTGAAAGTTTACGCATTCCTCCCCGGTGGGAGGACTCAGGCCCATGCAGTCTCTGCATTTCAGCAGTTCATCCAGATTGTCAGTTATAATGGCTTTCAGGAGTGTCCGTTGAGTAATTCTTCTGGTAACATCAGCTCTTTGGCGGGATGAGACCGACGACGTGCAATAATTCGGATTTTGGATAAATTATTTCGCATGACGCATTTTGGGAATTTTTCGTGTACAAGATCATAAACGTGTTTCAAGACAAGTAATATTCTCTTCGGAGGTCACAGAACTTATGCCCGTACCGACAGAGACACCACGAAGTGGAGGTTATTTCCATCATTTATGAAGACTCCACTCTCTTTACGAAAAAAGACACAGTGAGAAAGAGCAGAAATATGGCCTCCTTGGAGATGGCTCGGCTATTGTTATTTCCCACGCAGGCATTATGCCAAACATCAATCATTTTTCTTCGGGGAAAGGTATCCCATTTGTTATGATATTTTAGGTATTTTTATATGATTTTATTCTATTTCTCATGTTGCTATTTTTAGCTTCGGTTTATTTGTTTGTTTCAGTAAATTTGCAACGTTATAACACCATTGTCTTTAGTCTTGGGAATTGGATTCGCAGCTGGTATGAAGGTACTACTAAAGTGGGCAAAGAAACTTATATTGGCTCAAAGGGGACATTAAAAAGAAACTCAGACCCATGCTGAGTAAACAATTATCAATTACTAATTGTCAGTAACTTAAAATAAGGTGCATGTGTCTCAAAGTTCCAGCAAAAAGCCGTGCGGGAATAATGTAGTACAGTTATCGAAAATCGAAAATGATCTGTCACGGAAGCAATTCAATGAATTTTTCATCTCCACCAAGATAGCAGATGTGAATAGGTTTATTACGGCGCTGTAAGATGTTCGCGACATCTATATAGTATTGGGCCTTTTATAGCTCAGCTGGTTTGTCAACAGTGTTGCAACACTTTGTCAACATAATATTGGATCGCCTGGAATATTCGGAACTTGCTGAAATGCAAAGAAAGTTTCTTCAATGCTTGAAGCCTTTGAAAATGTATGAATACATTGGGAAAATTATTATAACGTTTTAGCTTATCCAGCCGCTCGAGCTCGATTTCACCGAAGTTTGAGAGAGATCTCGCTCGTCTTGTATCCTTCTGACGGAGCAGCTCGACTTGTCTTTGGAGTCTTATAATAGCTTCTGAGCACCTGCTCTTTAACTGAGGTTCCTGTGATGGTTTCTTCGACCTCGTCTGGTTCTGGGTCATGTTAGTTTCTTCGTGATTGTCTAGGCATTACTACAGCTCGCGCTTGTTTAAATGTGAACAAGACAGGAGATGTTATCCTTGCGAGTATGAACCCGATCCGATCGGAGTGGGAGGTTCGTTATCAGAAAGCTTCGCACGTTAAGTCAATCAGCAATTATATCCTGGAATTCTTTTCTTAAGGAATAGGATAATCGACGGGGAGGAATATGAATCGTTTTTATTTTACAAAATGGCTTTTTAAGTCATTTGACGCTCTTTCGATAATTTCTTTTTTTTGTAGATTCTAATCTTCCACACAATGCTCTATAACTAACCCAAACTTTAATCCCATTTCGATCCTTTTTTTCTAACAGGTCAATTTCTTCAATCATTTTTCTTGTTTCTTTTCAAATGGCGATCATTTTTAGAATGAGTCTGATTGAACAATTTCTTTTATTATGGTATGGATATTAGTATAATTGTAATTATATGTCACATATTTATTTATTTTACTTATTATTATTTATTTATTTTGATATCAATAATAGTCGGAAACACATTGATTAAACCATTTTGATCATTTGTGTAGAGGGTTATTATTTCATAATAACTTGTAATTCGTTTGAAATCCTTAAAATATCCCATTCGATTGTCACTGAGAGGGTTGTGATAGGAGCAAGAAGTAATCTATTGCTAAAGACTTTTCCAAAAGTTTTCAATGAATATAGTGGAGAGATATGTCGCACTAGTATAATTGTTGACTGGTTATAGTTTCAGGCTTGAGTTCTATAATTAGAGCATCCTGAGAAGGTGACAGTATTAATACTGTTAACTTGGTACAATTTATTAAATAAAGAACGGACAACAAGGTCTAAAAATAGACACTGAGAAATTTTATGAAACGGTAAACAATATATTATATTATAACAGATATAATAACACTATTATAGCAGATATAATAACACTCAGTAAATTGTCTTCAAGCTTAGATTTAATTCCTGTTCTAAAGGACAGCGCAGATACTGAGCAGAAGTGGGGTCAATGTTCCTTGCCCCCGAGAAAGATAATTCTGGAATTCAGCAACGAACTGGGACCAAGACTCGGTCGTGACCTGATCGAGAAAAGGCCTTACAATTTCCTCGGAATAAAGACGCTTTGAGTTCATATAATAATCGTTCAATAATATTATTGTTGAATACTTTTGAAAGCAATCAAATTTATTAAAAATAAAACATGTGTAGACTCTGATCTAAAATTGAATCTTCTGATTGTTTATCTTCGTTAAGCTGTGACTTTTTGATGCAACAGAGATAAATGATGAAGAACATGATGATCAACAACTACAGGACAATAATACCCACTAAAATCCATTGGAGGGGGAAATTAAGGATTTCATCAATGGAGGAAGAAGTTGACCATAATAATATCCACAAGAAACATCTAAATCGTCAATCTCAACAACATAGATCATATCTTGTTTCCTTTCACAGACGCTACATTGAACAGCATTTGAAACAACCGCCTTCACACAAATGTTACTCGCCCTATCCAAATAGAAACCATTCCAGCAACTAAATTAATAGGAGCCATAAGTTTTCTTTCTGCATGTTTTGTGTTCATAGGATTTGACCATCAAAATTTTTGAAAGACATACATTATGTTCTTATTGATTGGTTGAGGCTACGCGTGTAAAATATCTTTTAATTTAGAGAACTTCGGATGTAGTCTATTGCGACTCCTTCACATTTTCCGACTATTTTTTCCATAATCCTCGAAAATGTGACGGGGCTGTCATTATCTCGAATGGCATTACATTCCATCGGAACACCCCATGGTACGGCAAAGGGGGGTGTGATGTTCCTTATCTGTATTCCGAAATCTTCCGTTTCGATGTTATTATATCATCAAAGGCTTGAGGATCGAAGAGGGAACATAGAACATATTATCAAAGGCTTGAGAATCGCCATCATCACAAAAAAAATCCTCTTCGCCGGCTTCTTCAAAGTATTCAAGTGAAAAGTTGTCTAATATGTCGGATGAAATCACTTCTTCTTCTATTGGTTGAATAAGAAGGATTCGCTTCTCGATTGGAAGATACATCAAATATCGACATTCCCAGAGGATATCCTAAAAAGTATCAAGAGTTATGGCTGGAGTAATAGTGTTACCATGTTCAATCACTACTGTAGTGATCAATAGTATTAATGGACTACTATATCCGCATGTGAAATCCGTTGGCTTATTGAACCTTTTATAGGTGGCTTTATGAAGATTACCAAACGAACATCGACAATTTTGGCACACTATGCGTATCTTTTCTTTATCAAGTTGAAAGGGAAATGTATCTATGACTTCTCATGAGATTCGTGACAAAATCACTTTGAAGATGATCTCTTTGGTGATCACTTCAGCTGAGTGAAAAATGTTAAATCTGTGGATAAAACCGCGAAACCTGTGGTGAACACCATGAAATCTGTGGACACTGTGCATAGTGTGAAGCAGAATGTGAGTTCGGTGTCCAGCGTGAATCCGGGAGGCTCCGTGTCCAGAGTGAGACCTGAGAGCTCAGTGAGTGGTGGAAGCCAGCCTGTGAAAGAAAAAGAGACTGTATAGGACGAAGAGGAGGACAGTGAAAGCTCTACAAACAGAATTGGGCGCCTCCTGCGTGACCCTAATCTTTCTGATGAAGATCGTATAGACTATTTCTTTCTGGGTAGTGAGTATGAAGCTGAGAAGGAAAGAATCGACTGTGAACGGAGTGAACATGTATGGAAAGTGGTGGCTAAGAAAGAGGTAAGATATCAAGAAAAGGAAGCAAGTTTAATCCCAGTGAAGCCCAAAGAAGTGCCTGAAACCGTGATCGCCCCTAAGGTGAAAGCTTTGGTGGAAGAAGAAAGAACTAGAGCTGCCTTTGAAGTGATGGTGAAGATCTAACTGTGAAACTGGATGAAAAATTGAAAGGTGTGGAACATGTAACTGATGAAGACAGAGAACGTTTCGGAAACTCCATTGCAGGAGTAAAAGAAACTAAATGTTATTTTGATGTATCATTTCCATGTTGTTAGTGGTCAGTGATTTATTCAGTGGCTTCAAGCCATCCAAGTTGGATGAATATCCTGCAAACGTTGGGAAGTTCAGAATTGAGCTTAGTGATCCTGACGTGGTGGTGAGTGAACCTTTCCGAAGGATCAGACGTGATTGGTCCCAGGAAATATATGAACAACTTATCGACATGGAACGAAAGAAAGTGATTCGTCCCAGTACGACTGAGTTTCATTGTGCAACCGTGATAGTGCCCAAGACTATACACACTATCAAGTTCCTCAGTTTCAATATAGAGAAAATCATGATTGAGCAGTAATTCCAGGCCAGTTATTAAGTAAGGAAGACCGACAACAAGAGAATTTCAGACATATGTCTTCGTAGAGGACTTGCTCTTTGGCAGACTACTTAATTTAGTTTCACTTGGTAGTTTCTCCTTAATTTCTTGGACTTTGATGTCTTTCTTTCCCGCATCTGACTACAGATTCCTCAACGCTTGCTGCAGGACATTCTCCGAAAGAATCATTCTTCATATGATGAGTCATCAAAAGGTTGAATTCTTCTCTCCAAATGAGAAAATTCCAATTCCAGGATTTTCACTCTCTCCTTTGCAACAAGAGGCTTCTTTTTTTCTGTCAACTGAATTGCTTTCCACTCCATTTTTTCTGTTTCTAGGCTTTGAATAATGTATTTACACATCATTTCTGGGAGTAACTCCTTCGAGGAAGAGTCTTCTTCATCTTTTTCTTTGCTTCTTTCTTTTTCTTCCCCACCTTGTTGACTGGTTACAATTTACTAAATAAACGAAAAGGCTTGTGTTCTATAATTAGAACATCCTGAGAAGGTGACACTTCCCCCTAGAACCAAGCATATCGTTGTTTTTCCCTTTCTTTCTCGAATTTCTAAAAATAGACATTCATTCAGAAGCTTTCGGAATCATTTTAATTGATTATTTTCGTAATTAAAATTAAAATGATATATATAGAGGTAATTCTATACTGTACTAGTAAAAAGATTTTCGGTCCTTATACTCAACCGTTGCTCCTACTGAGAATTGTTGAATTGTAGCATCTACGATCAGTTTCACTTCTGGAAAATGTGTTGCAGGAGGAAGTTCCTCGATTGGAGGTTCAATTAATAAAGTTGGAGTCACATTTCTCTCCAATGTGACAATTCCATGCCATACATTTGTGCCGAATGCGGCCGTTTTAAGCATGGAATACGTACTCAGATCTTTCAAGGTATGGCCTGATCTTAGGACTCTTAAACTGCAGTAAGATGTCTCTAGGTGTCATTTTCGCTTTTATACATGTTCCATATCATGTAAATACAAAGATTCAATATACCGAAATTGACGCTTTGTTAAACCTGAGAAAGATTTAAAATCAGCATTAGATGACCTAAAAACTTCGCGAATAAAGGGATCATTACACCCATGTCTGTCAGATGGTGCAGAAATATCACCAACTTCGGTTTCTAATAATGAGGGTGGTTGGGATAAAAATTCTTCTTCTAAAGCATCGTTTTCATCAATATCCCTTTCTATCATTTCGCTAAATCTCCTTCTCATTCCTGTATTGCTGTCCAATTAAGCTTGATATGTGGCTAGATCCATTACACCCTCATCACCCCTGCTCGCCGTCATCGGTTACAGAGGGTTCAGACATGTTAGACCTCCCACCTTAGCCCTCGTGGGGCTAATGGACAGTACAGCTGACTCGAAAGTGTGAGAATTCTGAGATGAAACTGACATACTGCTGGAGTCTATTGTATCCTCGTATCGGTTCGAGCCGGCAACCGTCCATCATAAGAGTAAATTGTGTCACCATAGCCGTATTCCCCCTGGGAATCTAACAGAGTCAAAGTGCAGGGAGAGTTCGATGGAGTAGTAATACGTTTATTATGGTGTTAACCAGTCATAATGGCCTAAGGCTATTGCCTATGCAGCGGGATTGATACCTTTCGGTACTAACATTCGAGAGGAGAGAGCATTCTTCCTGTCATTTCACCCCAGATCGCTTTCACTCAATGAGTTCATGCCTTGGGGGTAGACAGTTGGAAATAGATCTCCTTGGCTAGAATTTGGTTGTATTAAACTTTCGATACAATTTCCTTGAGCAAGTCTGAACTTTCTAGAAGGAATTGATATAATAGTTTGGGGGACATCATTTTAAGACCGTTACTTATGAAATAACTGCTGGAAAAGGTGAAATTGCCTTTATATTTGAAACTGTTATTTTTGTGCTCATGCAAGTAAGAGAAGTAACATCTGTTGACAAGGAAGTAAGAGAAGTAATAACAGTGTAAGGGAATCGAGTTTGGTGGAAAATAGAAAGAATACTATTCTGACTAGTAGCAAGGCTCGAACATGTGTCACCAAAAAAATGGCTTCGGTGGCGCCCGTGTCGCCACAAAATCATAAAATGTGTCACCGTGTGTCCCTGAGTAGTAAAACTAATATTTGACCTTCTAAATTTATTATTATTTCAAATTAAATCCGCCCATAGATAAGATAAAAACATGTTCTTCACTTAAGCATCTTCTTAGATAAGTATATACTCTTTTAAAGGCCGAAAAAAATCTCTCAACGTCAGCTCCAGAGAATGGAATTGCAGCAACTTTCATTCCAACACACTTAAACTCATCAAACGATGTTTTCTCCCAGAAGTCTTGATGATGTTATGTCCTCTAAGAATTCTGATTGATTTTAATTTTTTTATAGGTTCGTTCCTTCTGGGATGGAGTGATAAAATCGCTATCATCAATTTTAAGTTTGAAAATTTTAACGAAATATTCCATTATAAAATGAACAATATTACGCATTATATATTTTTGTTTCCAAGATAACTACCATAATTTACAAAATTGATGCTGATTTCCAACAAAATGTATGAAATTTATTTTTAAAAAAGTGTTGTTTGGTGACGCCCGTGACACCAAATTTCAAATTTGGCTCCTGGTGACGCCCGTGTCGCCGATGGCGACACATGTTCGAGCCTTGACTAGTAGTCATTTTGATTTTATTTGAAATAGTAAATTTGGCCCCTTTCAGAAGTGAAAGTATTAAAATAATATTATTATATCGAATTTTTTTTCTAAAAATAATTTATTGAACTAGACCATGGCAAACTTTGCCGTTCGCTGAGTTCTTCAAATTTGGCAATGTAGTTTAGGACCGTTTGGCGCTCTACAGATTCTAAGCGACCTAACTTCACATAAGGGTCTTCGGTGGGCACGATAGGAGCAAGACTTTGGAGCGTAGGAGACGTAACTGGGTTGAGTTGGCTTGAGTCAATGTCGGATGTTTTCCTTTCAGCATCATGTGACACTTTTTCGGCACCCTCATCCTCGACTGTGGTGCGAGGATTTTCCTTAGAAGTAGATTTCTTAGCCTTTGGAGCGGAATCTGGAACATCCCTTTCGGTGATTTTGGAATCATCAACAATTTCAGCTTTTTCCGTTTTAGTAGCAGTGATTTTGTTTCCAGTATCAGTAGGTTCTACTGAATCTTGCTTTTTAAGGACAGATTTTCCCTCTTTAGAGCGTTTGGCGGTTTTGGCGCTTTTAGTTGTTTTGGCACACATAATTCAATAAAAACTTCACGTTTCAAGGTCTTTGTTACAAAATAATTATTTTGTGGCGATCTCTATGGAGATGATGCATACAAATTTACTCAATAAAATCTAGGCTACCGCATTATTGAACTAGACCATGGCAAAGAAACGTAAGGCGAAGAGTGAAGCCAAAAAGAAGCTTCGCGAGAAATCTTCAGGAATCTCAAGCATGACAGCGAATGTAGGAACGCCAGTAACCCCAATAAGAAGGGAAGTTACACTTGAAATGGAACCCGTTACTTATCCCACCCCACCAAAAACATTGGATCAATCTGAGAGCATAGTTGCATGCTGAGCATTCAGACTCAAATTGGCACGATTTCAAGGAGGATGGAAGATATGGAAGGGAAATACGAAAAAATGGAATTAAAGTTAATGGAAGCAAAAAAAGAGGGAGCCTATCGCCAATAAGATGGTTGTAAAGACATCTTCTGTGGGTGAAAGCTCTGAAGGATTGGTGAATTGCAAGAAAGAAACAAGTGCGAAGACGTCAACGTCACATCTGCGAAAAAGACCAATGGAACTCAGCGAAATCTCTGAATCTAATGATGAAAACTCGGATGTTGAATTTAAATCAACAAAAAGTCCACAAAATGTTGACATTGGATCAGGACACCCAGTTGTGACTCAATCGTCCAGGAAAATGAAAGATTTATCGAATCAGACCAAAGCATTATCATTCAGTTAATGCCTGTCGAAAGTCCACCCGTTTTAGACGCTTTTCTAAAAGAAGACTACAAAACATTTATTCGACTGTTTAAAGAGTACAAAAGACGCAGAGGGAGACTTCAGTTATCAGCTTGCATATCCGAAGCCGTAGCGTTCAGCGTAGCGGCGATAACTGGTGAGGTTAAGCCCTCGAAAGAGGTGGTCGCTGACATTAATGGATATGTACAGGGAGTTTTAGTACTCATTTGGTACAAAAATGGTCAAAATGAGGAATTAAAAAAAAAGTAAATCTATTTTTAGAAATATATCGGCCAGCCGCATATGAGAGGGCAACCATCTACCACTGAACTATGGAGATCCACAAAAATATAGGTTTGAAAAAAATGTATTGAAAAAAATATCGACAAATTGTTGCTTTATTTCGAAATAACTATTTTAGGAAATGACCAAAATGAGATCAAATTTGGTCGGGAAAATCAGATCAAAGTTTGATTCACTTTTAGTCCGGAATAAAAAAAGGATCAAATCTGATCATTAATTTTGGTCCATTTTACTCTTGGATCATTAAGGAAGAGAGTGGTAAATATTAACTGGATCCCTTGCCTTCAAGCTCTCCGTCGTTTGAGCTTATCATTGATCAAACAAGGAGATGTATACCTCATCAAAGGAACAGGATGGACTGCTTCAACAACAAATATCAATTCGAGACTACGGCAGTTTAAGGCGGCTTGGAGTGCGCACACTGCAACAGGTAGAGCAGCTCCATATTACAAAAACAACTCAATATGTAGACCACTTCTCTCTACATTCCCACAATTCGGCGATTAGGGTTCATCTTATAACCAATCATACTATAAGTATGTCTGTATGCCCGCTATGTCATCAGGATAACACCCAAACACATGTATTTGGCGGATGTAGAGAGATGATGAACATCTATACCACGCGTCATCATGAAATCAGGAAGTTCATTGCGGAATTCATCCGGATCAAGCTCCAAACAGCGGTTCGAGAGGAAGTTATCGAAGGCCATCTGAGATACGATATTCTGGTTGGAGAGGGTGAAGCGACCAAATGGTTGGATATAACAGTCACATATGAGGACGCTCGCCTTCACTCCATAGAAAAGAGACTATCGGAGAAGAAAGAGAAATACGGTGACAATGGTTGTGTGCAGTAGTAATCGGACATTCAGGAGTCATGGCGCAGCCATCATCTGACTTCATTCGCTCTCTGGGCTTGTCAATGAAGAATCTGAGGCAATTTGAATTCAGAGTTGGATGCATAGTCTTAAATTATGCAAAAAAGCTCTTAGGCTTCCAAAAAAGATGATCAATACAAAATGAAAATCGGATCACGGTTGAATTTATCCGGTGAAGATTACAATGGTACTATTGAAAAAGAAAATTTTAAATTATCTTGTCTCTTAGAATGCCAGAATCATCAATTTCAAGGTTAATTTTGTTCGCAAAAAGAAGGATCGTCCACAGAAAATATTTTCAGAGCTCAAACTCATCAATTATTAAGAAAAGTGCTAACCATGCCTAAAGAGCCAAACCCTATCCGAATCTGCGTGTGAAAGGTAGGCGAAGCGGCTCTATAGACTTGGCCAACACCACTATACATTATTTGAAACGATTACGTCCGCCGAAAGAGCACAAACTCCTGGCTCTTATTGTTTGGCGCAAGCCTCAAATAAAGACTATAATACTATACTGTACTCTCTATAACAATTTAAACGGAATTAATATCATTTAAATGCAAGATATAAACTCGAGAAAAACGAAAGTACAGTATATTAGTAAGAAGTTTATTAAGATGTTATTGGTTAATCCACCATAAACTCCCTAGGGAAAATTCCCCTGGGGTGGGTTTGGTCCTGCCTGGACATTCTGTGGAGGCTTTGCTTCCTTTTTATCACATTTCCTCGCCTCGTCTCACCGTCGCATTCTTGTTCATAGGGAGATAGAGGGTTATTGATGACAATTAAAGGGCTTAGCGTTTCATCTGCCATCTCTCAGTGGAAAGGGCCATCATTGTGCTCGAGATTCAGAAAGTTGTCATTTTGGTTGAAGTGTCTCTATGACAATCTGTGACATTCAAAAACGAGAGAACTCTGTTTGGTTTCATCTGCAGTAGTGTTTACTCTGATAGCTGCCTATCTGAGCAATGAGATTCGAGAGATAAATACTACTTTCAGGGATGTATTGAAGTGATGAAGAAGAAGAGGTATGTCCATTAAGTTAAGATAGTACAATATAGTACATTAGATTCCTTGGTATCTCATCAGCTTAGGGATCCATTTTAAACAAATAGCGCATAATTAGTGCCGTTAGGGCCTTACTTATATCATGGTGTTGCTGCCTATAGAGGGGCATGAGGGCATCACCCCCCCCAAGGACGTGGTTTTGGGAGTTTGTTCCGTGGCATAGTGGACAGTTCGTCGGTGTCGTTGGTCTGGCTGTTAACATGTGTATTCTCGTGGACATAAAGCTCGGAAAAGCATGGAAAAGTCGCTGACTAATCGGCGATTCCTTGAAGTATGGTGCTTCCTGGCCGGTCCATTCATGTGCCGCCCATGCAGCCAGTGTACTCTTTCTTCTGTGTGTTTCCAGAGCGATAGTGTCCTTAACAGTTTTTAATTCTTCCCATGTGTTTTCACTTTCATCGTATCCAAGCCATTTGACGAAAAATTCCAGATTCTTCTTTGTCTCTCCACGATGATTTTTAATATACTCTATACGATATTCTCCCTCACTAGAGGCAGCTATATCTCTCTAATTCTTCTAAAGAATGGCTTCCTTTGACTGGGACTAATCGTTTGATATGCACCTTCAGTGTTTTATCATCGTCGATCAGTGATCTGATTTCGACCCTATTGCATTTCAGTGGATCCACCACCTTAAAGGGGCTTCTCATTCTTGCAGATAGTTTTGAAGCTTTTTTGTGAGGCAATAACCATACAAATTGATCTTTTTCTACTGAATCCATTATCAATTCCTTCTTAACTTCCTCTTGAATTCTTTTGGCTTGTTTTGCCAAATAAACCAATAAATCTCTATGCTCTTTCATGAAAACAGCCGCATTCTCCTTTGATTTCTTCGATCCTAAATGAACTTCCAGCTCTTCGACATTGTTCGTAAACAAATCGAATAATTTAGTGGGATCTCTCGCGAACACCATTTCAAAGGGTGTGAATCCCGTAGCGGAACACTGCTGAGTATTCATCAAAAACTGTATTTGAGGCAAAACTAAGTCCCAATCATATGGACCGGTTCCATTAGCCAGCATAGCTCGGAGGAACTTTAATAACTCTCTGTTGGATCTTTCCACAATGCCATTCGATTGTGGGTTGTGAGATATAATCCTATGGTGTTTTACCCCTAAACAGTGGTTGAGATTCGCTGTTGTCATCTTTTTCAACGAGTGAGGCTCCAACTGATTCATGAGAGGTCTGACTTGTATATTCCTGAGAGTATTCATCGAAGTACGAATATTGGGATGATGCAGTTTCTGAAGAAGATGTAGTTTCTCGCGTTGTATCGGAGGAGCTGTGGGAGGTCACTGGTGTGCTGTCAGGTGTGTGTAAAGATTGCTGGAGTTCAACATTGATGGTTCTTGACTGAGTTGGGTGCCAGGTTGAGGGGGAACTTGCCTGGGTGGTTGGATGTCTGATACGGATTGGGGTAGATGGAGATCTAGCTTGAATAGAAACTGCTGTTCGACCCTCGGCTTGATGTAGGGTTGACACTATGAGTGGGAGAGCTGGTGATTCTGGGGGAGAGAGAGAGATCGTTGCCTTCGTGTATTACACTCCTGGGGTGAAGTGCTAGGTTGTGATGATTGCAAGCGTATTTCCGTTGTCGGCCTTCTGGGTGCCGATAGTTCAGATAGGGAGGAATCACGTCGACTTATCTGGGTGGATGAAGTTGACGGGACAAGGGATCGTCCAGAGGTTGTTACGGCTGTCGCTTCACTGTCATCTTGTGGTGACGAGTGGAAGACTGTCCTGTTTTCTCGGATGAATGCTCGCATTGATTGTGGTAGACGGCTGAGGTCCGTTCTCGTAACATAACCGATGTGGGAGACATGATGGGTAGTGTTTGTCGGACAAACTTTGTCCCTTGTGAGTGATGAGCTTCTGGTGTCCGTAGATTATATCTCGGCAGGTGTCGCATTTATACTTGGCGATGCAGATCCTTGTGCATTTGCATTTCTTCTTTCTTGAATGCATTCGAAAGTTGATAAATCCTTCCCAATAACTGCCACAGGAGCAAATAATTTCATCTGTGATCGTCGGTTCAGTCGACATGAGATGTCTGTAAGCAAAATTGCAAACAGAAATTAAAAGAAGTTTGGTGGATGTATTTCTTACAAATAATTCATACATTACATTTAAGGAGTACAGAAATTCTAATATTCGAATTATCAGCCCAGCAGGAGTTAACTTAGGGAATACTTGATTAAATTCTGATCAGAGCAAATGAACATTATATATAAAAGAAATAGGTAAAATTAAGTTATTAATTTGATCTTAAAGTTAATTTAAGGTTTGAACGCATTGAAATAATAGTGTATAAGACTTTTCATTGTCACAATGAAAAGAGTGAATATGTCGGAGGTACAAACCATATAATCTTGTAATTCATAACGATTATATGATAGGGATCTTAAATATCTCTATTCTAAAAAAGACAAAAAGTATAGTGAAAGACAAAGAGTATACTTCATATCTGACCTTGATCCTTCGTCTCACATCGAAGAAGAAATTTAAAATAAATAGCGATAAATTAGGATTTTATTGAACTTTGCCCCTAAATAATCCTTTTATCAAGGAGATAGTCCCCTGCACCAATGGATACAATTATCAAAAAAATAAAAAATACGTATATTCTAACTTTAAGTCCCTTTTATTTATTTGTTACAAACAAATTACGAGTAGTAATTCATAATTCTACACATGATTCAGCCCGCCATTTCCAATTTGAGTATTTTTTCCCTTTTTGTTTACATTATAATAATTGTTGTATGTTAACTTTACGATTTTATATTTTTTTGTTCTTTACTAAAGAACTACTATAGTATAGTAGGGATACATTTATTGAGGTTTTACCCGTTCATAACGGCCTAGGGCTTATGCCCCTGCGGCAGGACCAATGCATAACTGCACACGCTTCGTCCCAATATCAGTCTACTTAATACCTTTCGCCCCAGATCGCCGTCGCTAAAGAGCACAAAGGGTCCTTGAGGGTAGGTGTTACAGCATACAGGTATCTTCCTTAACATAGTATGTTAATAATTCTTTTCTTAAACTGAATGAAAAGGGGGAAATGTCCCTTGCAACAGATTCAGTTCGTTATTGCTTCGTCTTGTTAATTATTCCGGTTATTATTATAAGTTAAGTTTATTTAGATGTTATGGGTTCATCTTCTGTAAACTGCCTGAGGGGATACCCTTTGCGGCTGGCTTGGTCCTCGCCGGACATTCTGGGAAGTTCCAATTCATCTATCAACTCTCATCGTCCTCCTTTCACTTTCACCATATGGTTCATGGGGTCCAGGAGGGAGGGAATTGGAAGATGGCTGGAGACTATTGCATTACATGCTGAGTTTCTGGTAGTACATTGTATTGTCTGTTTGTATCTGCGGTGGGAAGTCTTCACGTGTTCATGTGCCTGGAGCTGATTTGCGTCTCTGACCACATTGTTTTCTGGAATGTGTGCATGGGAGATCTTTCATTGCAGGAACGGGGAGGATATACAATGTACTTCTACATATTAACAATGGAATTCCGTTCTGAGCTTGAAGGGCTGGGCTGTGGAGGTGTCATGATCGAAAAGTGAAGACTTGGGTCTATTATAATTTCGGTTTTGCCTTCCTTGTTTGACCGACTAGGGAAGCATTTGTATGTGATATAAAGTCTAATCTATTAAATCTCATTCGGGTTGCTTCGTTCTGGAATCCTGTTCCGGATATACATCGGGAGGCCTATCGAGTGCCACATCACTGGATCAAAGCTTTCAGGTAAAGTACATTACTAATGAAACATAGTATGTTTTGTACTGTATGCATAAGATTATCCTTAACTCGTACATTGATGTTCCTTTCTGTTCGTGTTCTCTGATATTGTAAAATTGACTTGAAAGTCTTGCTGAGTCCGATCTCTCGAACATAGTTGAAACTGTTATATTATAATATGTTTGTAATGGCTAGGTCCTTGTATGCTCTGTGCTTGCCTGTGAGCTCTTGATACGTAGGATTACTTCGGCTGGTCTTCGATCTTGAAGTGAAAAATGTAACCTTTTCACTTAAAACTTTCATGACCGGAATGATATCTTAGCTGGAGGTGAATTAGACTTACATTAGTTAAATCGATGTTTAAAATTCGGATTCATTGAGGCTTCTTCTGTGAGAGGGAAGATTCACTTTTCTGAGGCATGACTGACTCGTTTGGTGAAAAGCTCTGTGGTTTTTCCGAGGAAGCAGAAGTCATATCCATATTAAGGAGTAATAGATACTTGTAGTTAGCACACATGTATTATGAAAGATAGGAACATATCAGTCATATGGTTTACCAGGGGAAATTTTCCAGGTTCTCATCATGGAGTCTGAGGTAGTGAACAGGAGGAACGCATATTAGTTTTATGTAGACCTATATGCGTACTAATAATAATTAAAACATATCTTCAAGATTAACTTACAGACCTTGTGGTAGAGGTGGGTCGAAAGTCAAAATTTTCATTGAGACTTTTTGATGGGGTATGAATGATAATAACGTGAGGGTATTGTGACGTAGTATTATAAATAAATAATAAACTTTTCAGAGTTCAGCAAGGCAGTGGTCATTATCACTGTGAAAGTCAAAAAATTTAATAGTCTTTTTTTTCTTCGTGATAATTCTGTGAGAATATTGAATTAAGAGGCATCATTATATATTTACTCTCTATTCCGCAAATTTGAGTGATCCAGAATCCACTAATGCCTGCAAGGTTTTTCCGTTATTAATAGTCACTCCATACGTTAGGAATTCCGTTACCAACCAAAGCCTTCAAGGAACCTTCTTCCTTAACTTGTCTTTTCTGAGGACAATTTGATGCATAATATCCCATTTGTCCGCATTTAAAACAACGAACTTCCAACAAAGGTTTCATCTTCTTCCTCTTCTCATCTTCTTCTCTCTTTATACCCTTTTTCCGTAATTCAGGGTGTAATTTCCAACACTTCACAACTTATGAGAAGCCGGAACAAGCGGGAAGAAAGAGGCTCGAGCCGTAAGCTTTGGTATTTTTAGGTGTTCATCTCTCTGAGGAGAGTTGCATCGATGGCAATAATGGAATACATGAACCTGTATATATCGTTCACCATTCCATAGAGGTGTGACTGACTAGAAAGAGGACATTACAAAATGAATCAAGGGAACGTGGTACCGATGATTCATTAAATGAACAGCAAAAGAGAATTTTAATTCTCGAAAAGTGGGCATACGAGGATAAACAGTTGAAGAGGCCACACCGAACAGGCAGCGCAGAGGTTGGTGGGCATGTAGGTTTGTTCACATTAATTCAAACGCTCACAAGAATCTACATGCCACCCAGAAGGAATAAGGTTAAAACGATCAGAAATGAAGAAGAACTGGGTACTAACAAAGAAGAAGAAGAAGAGTCAAAAGAAGAAGTACAAGCTTCTCAAGACGAGGAAGCATCAGCTGAGAGAATTACAG
>BQXS01009967.1:0-11375 GCA_024181965.1 Aduncisulcus paluster
TACAATAAGCAAAGATCATGTTTCTCTTCGGTCTGTTACTGCTAAATTGGGAGATCAACTCTTTTTATTTAAACGTGCTGATGTTCATTTTATAAGGGGATCTGGACCACCATGTGATAGTGAAGGCAAAACTTCAAAATAATTCACGAATATCAATAAATAGAACAGATTTTGTTTAAGAAAAACATTCTTATATTTTGTTGCAATATTTATATTTTCTAATCAAATTTAGATTGCTAAAATGAAGTATATGATAATATAATTCGTTAATTGCATCTAGATGACAACATTTTCCACAAGCTCGAGCTCCGAGCTGAGTCAGCTCGAGCCTGCTGAGCAGGCTGCTCGATCTGCCCAAATGCTTCTCGAATTTTTTTGCTTTGACTGATATTCATGAAAAAATTCATTTTTGATATTGTTTTTGGTGTTTTGATGGAAATATATGCTGATCTACAATGATCTATGATCAGAACAAATCAAGGTCACTTAACTATATTAATTTGCTTTCAAATTGTAGGGCTTTGAGATATTTCGGTGTGTATTGGTCTTTTTTCAAGTTTTTATTTGGTCGATCTCCGAGATACATCACATCAAAGTTGTTGGACAGTGTGAGTGGCAAGCTGACTCCTCGATACATCTTGGAGCAATGTGTTGCACCCATTCCACCTGTGCCATGTGCATCCACACTGCTCGCTCGTGTGAAGATGCTTGAGTGTCTCGCTCGTGATGTTGCGCCATGTGTGAGTGCTTCCAATATTGCATGTGCCATTTCTCGTGGACATGACTGTGTGAGGAATGTTGTGCCTTTTCTGTCTCTCATCATCACAAGCGATGCCAAAGCATGTTCTACGCCTGCTTCATTGCTGTCCGAGAGTGAGCATGTTTCTGAAGGTCTTTGTGCATGCTTGCGTCTGTATGCTTCCAGTGCCAAACGTTTCCAATCTGCTGTCGTGAAGTTCAATGCACTTTGTTCCTCTCTTCATGTTGACATTCGTGACCTTGAGGATGAGTCTTGGAGTGACCGAGTTGCTTCCATATGTCCATCGTGGGACTCTCTTCTGGATGCTCTGAATGGTGTCAGTGTTGATGTTCATGCTCATGTTGATGGTGTTGAAAAAGATAGAAATAGAAATGGTGATGGAGAAGGTGAAGAGAGTGAAGAGGGTGAGGATGAATTGGATGGACATTTTACTTCTTTGAGTTCTATTAGTGCTCTATGTTCTTCTGTGCTTTCTTTCCATTCCTCCTCCTCCTCTTCTTCTTCTTCCTCATCCTCCTCATCCTCTGATGATTGTGCCTATGATGATGATGATGACAATAGATCAAAAGTTGCATGTTCATCGTTGACATCTCAGGATCAATCATCTTTTGATGCAAGAGTTAGTGCCACTCTTCGTTCTAAACTGTCCTCAATGTCCACCTCGAATATCGATATTCTACACTCCAAATTCTCTGACTCTGTGTCCTCATTACACACATGTCAAACCAAACTGTGTGAGCTCATCAGCTCTCATGTTGTGAAATGCGTGTCTCAAGGATCCGTGTCAGATTCCAAGCTGGCGACTCTTCGGTGCCGTGTTGAAGGGAAGAAATATGATGATGATAGTGCTTCTGCTGCTACCGTTAACGATGATATTCAGAGTGGCAGTCTTGTCGATGCCGAGGAGCATGTTCAAGAACAGTGTATGTATGAAAACACTGCCCTGAATGATCTGTCCAAACTGTTATCCCTCGATGGCGAATTCATGTATTCTTGCGAGTCCCTTGAATCGATTGTGGAACAGACTATCTCGGCTGTATGTTCATTGCTTGACGTGATATGCATGTATCTTGGCATTGTGTGTGAGCTGCATGAAGCTTTGTGTTGCTGTGTTGTGCGTGTTCATGAACTTATGGGATATCTGCCCAGTGTTCGTGAGATTGAGCATAGTGATACTGAGTTGAAGACCATTCGAGGAGAGATGGTGGAATTGAAGAAATTGATGAAAAAGAACAAGATTAAGAAAAGGGGGACTGAAGAAGATCTTTCCTCACTCAAGGAACGTTTGTCTCGTATTGTACGTTCAAAGTCAACAACATCATCGTCTTCTTCTTCTTCTTCTGATTCTTCCTCATCTTCGCACACAGGTGGCATCCTTTTCTCCTCCTTTGCAGCATTTGACAATGTGGATGATGATGATGATGATGGAGATGGCATTGCAGATACTGATGGTGACCGTGCAAGCTCATCTCGTATCCTTGAAGTAGAACAAAAGTGTCTGAAGTTTGATAAGAATATCTCTGGGATTCGGAACGAGATGAACAAACGGTTTATGCGCTGTATGACATTGCAACGACATGCCACTCGATTGGCTTTGGTCGGGTTCTCCATCCCTGCGCTTCTTGATGTATCTACAATCTCTCAATCCATTGAGGCAAGTTCGAGCATTCCTTTCTGCGATTCTGTTCCTCTTTTGTTCAGCACAAGTGTTGCTCTTGGGATGTTCCATGGTATTCGTGAACTGAAGAGTGGATGTTCCTCATCGATAGACAACGAGACAGATCATACTTCTGGTGCATTCCGTAACGAAGGAAATGTATTCATTGCTTTCTGGGATCGGATAATATCGGGAACAACAGAATTTAAAGAGGAATCTTGCTCCTCTGAGAAGGTTGTTCTGAAATTCATTGATCTTCCAACTCCCTTGGACACATCATCATCATCCACTGATGTTGTCTCAACTTCACCCTTCAGGACACTGCTTCGGTCTGCCATCTCTGCTCGTGCTTGTGGAAAGTGTCCCTTCATCGTGCCTCTGCTATGTGCTTTCCATGATGAGCATGTTCACAATACTTCCAAGAGTGGTGCTTATTTGGTATTCCCACATTATTCTCGTGGTGACATGATGACATGGATCCGTTCTTCACTTCCAAGTCTGTCCAGTGTACGTCAAGTGTTGAAATGTGTTCTGCATGCATTGTCATTCTTGCATGAACATGACATTGTGCACTGTGATCTGAAACCTCAGAATGTGTTGATCGACGATAAGGGCAATGGTCTTCTGTGTGACTTCGAGGGAGCTGTCGATTGTGGCGAGCGTACTATTGGACTGTTCAGTCAAACGATGCGAATCGGGACTCGAACATTCATTGCGCCTGAAATTGAGTTTGCCCTTAGACAGCATCGCCATCCACACCCTTCTCCTGCGAGTGATATGTTCTCATTCGGTATTCTTGTCCGTGATGTGTTCGATGCACTGAAGGATGTGTCCATGCCTGAGGAAGTGTGTTCCATATGTGATGCGTGTGCCAGTCCATCACCACAGGACAGACCTTCAGCCATGCAGATTCTTGCCGAGAAATGGTTCTTGTGAGAGAGAATACTATTCTCAGCATAGCAATCCACAAACGTGTGATTCAATCACCAATTGTGATCGTGTTGATTTTGATTGTGTGTGTTTTAAGTTACTAACTTATATAAGTTCCCAATCAATGTGTTTATTGAGTGTAATTCATCAGATGTATATTTCTAAATTATGTGTAATGGTCTTGTCGTTCAGGAATGGAAACTGGACGGCATTGATGGTGTTGAATAGCTTCTATATTGCTTCAATGGAGTCTTGCTACCATTGTCCTGGAGTTTATGGTAAAAAAAAGTAAAGGTAAACGTAAATCCCCGCTCTCTGGATATGATTCATTATGATATGAGCTCATTATGAACATCAGGGATATTATATCCCTAATAGGGACCCTATCTGATAATGTTGTGAAATTAGTGATTTCAAATAGCATTCTCTCATTGATATAATTGATGAATCATTCATCATACACACTTTCATTTATAAAATACTCCCTGTATCTTCGTCATTCTTCTTTAGCCGATGTTCAATGATAGATTTGATCGATGGACATTTGATTCCATCTCCAAACACTGGAAGATAGCGTTTGATGGACTGAACTTTCAATCTGGCATCATGAATGGTCATCCGATCTTCAGGATCTATCATAACCAACATATTGTAAACCTCTTTCAAACACTCAAACACCTTCTTCCCATACGCCGTTTTCTTGAGATTTAGGAACATTGGACAATGATCAATTCCAGGAATCATTGGATCTCTCGCACCCAACACCTCCATAAGACACAAATGAATAGCCGTTGAATCGTTACCAGCACTGCGGAAGATGGGCATCCCCAAGAATGGAGGAGAACCATTGAACAGAGCAAATATTGTCATCCCCAAGGAATAAGCATCGCTGCTCTCATCATGATGTCCCTCCAAGGCCTCTGGTGCATTGTACACAAGGGTTCCACATACAGTTTTGTTCATCTCTGCCCCTGCTTTCGCATCCTTCGATGATAAATGATGATGATGATGTGATGGAATATTGAGCTGATGTGATGGAACCAGAGGACTTCGAGAGTGAATTCTGAAGCTTGGCTAACCCAAGATCACCGAGAACAACTTTGCACTCGTCAGTCTCTGGATTAATGCGAACAAGGAAATTTTCGGGTTTGATATCACGATGAGTAAACTTTCGTTTTTTAACATGCATTGCTGTAAAGATATCATCAAGACACTCGATCGTGGCAACACAGATAGAACCCATCCGCAATGGATCATATGAACTTAGAATGGCTCTATCATCGGGACCACCGGAATCACTCGAACTTGAACTTGAACTTGAACTCGAGCTATCGCTATCGCTATCTTCTGACTCATCACCACTTTCTCCACTTCCATCCTTTCCAGCGACACACCATTCCCTTGCAAACTCGGATATATTCCCACCACGACAAAACTCCATTGAAAACCCGAACACACCAGTGAACGAATCATCAAGAAAGTTGAAGATATACTCTGGCTTTGGAATCCGTTCTGAACATTGTTCATACAACTTTCTCAGAGTCGAAAACTCTTTCTTACATTCCTTGATCAGTTTTTTATCGGCTTGACGAAGCATTTTCTTAAAGATACACGGTTCTTGAACATCAGGAATCTCCACAAGAAGAACTTCACCGAACCCACCTTGTCCAATGATGCACAATGGTTCAATTCCTTGAGGATCATCCAATGTGTACTGCTTCGAGGATTTTGGAAGCTTTGGGGGGTTCACAGATAATGCAGGTTCCAATGGAAAGGGAATTGGAGAATCCGATAGATCTATTGGATCCTCTGGAGGTTTTGGGACTTCTGAGGAGTCTGAAGGTTCTAATGGTTCTGAAGCATCTGACATTTGTTCCAATGGATTTGGAACATTTGGGAGTATAATATGGTCTGATAGATTTGAATGCTCTGAATAGATTGGGGAGTCAGGGGGGGTTGAATGTTTTGAGGATTCCGAGGAATCAATTGGTTCTGAAGGTTCAATGGGTTCCAATGAATCGGAGGGTTCAATAGGTTTTGGACTTTCTGATGGTTCTGAAGGCTCCCAATGTTTTGAACTTTCTGAAGGTTCTGAGGGTTCTGAGATTTGAATATCCGTTTTTGAAGGTGTTATGTAAGGTAATCCCGAGGATAACATGGAAGTTGTGGACCTATTGGTCTTTGAGAAGCCATTTCCATTTCTATGATCCTTAACTAAACATAGAATTAGTAACAATAAGAACAAAAATAACCATCCACCACTGATTCCTAAGAAAATGTACATTCCTTTAATGTCAGTGGTTAGCCAAAGCGCAATTACAAAGAATGTGCAAGCCAGTGAAAGAAAATTTAGTAACAGGAGAATGGGTGGATATTTCTCTGAGTAGACACGCCAGCCACACACCATCAGAATAAAACAAACCCAAGATAGACAAAGCAATCCAAGAAAAATATATTCAAAATAATTTGGGTATGGAACTGTGCTATAACCAAGGTAGTACATATTAGTTCCCATAGAAATACCATAGAAAAGTGGCCAAACGAAAGCACAAATTGGAGTTATCGCAGTGAGGAAAAAATTCTCTCCAAATAAGTCAACAAGAGAGTCTTCTCCTTTCAAGGCACAAGAGATTCCAATGACCAACAAAATGGTGAAGAAGCTTGCAAAAATGATATTGTTCACAATTTCTCTTCCGGTTCCGAAAAAAGAACTTGAAGGATTGGATATATTGACAAGAATATTGCATATACAAAGCAAGATAAATCCCAGGTTAAAGAAAATGAACAACGGAGAGCCAAATGAATTCCAGTCGATTGAAGATGAAGAATGGATACGAATGCACCAAATAAATGAATTCATTCCAAAAAATATGCCGAGCAAAGTGTATGTCGCAATGACTGTAGCGGCACATCTGTCTTTGAGGACTCGCTTAAAATACAGACATAAATAGGATAGAATTAAGAATAAAACCATGAAAAACCATCCAATGTTACGATGGTCCCACTCGTCCCAGAGCTTTGAGGACCATATCTGAAAGAAAACAGTGATCAAAAGGAGACCAATCGACATCCCGATGTAAATCTCCAACATTCCCCGATCATCACCTCCAGAACTTCTTGCATTACGAATATAGCCATCCCCGGCCACAATACAAAGAGCAATAATTATGTTTACAATAAAAACAGCTGAAAATAGAATTTCTTCTTCCACAAATGTATCTTTGAGTATGACCACTATAATAACCACCCAGATCATAATAGGAATTAATATCAAGGCGAAGTTCAAAGTCCATGCGGGTAAGGTGTTGAATCCCAATATTAAGAAACTACCAGCAACGAGGGGTGTCCCATCACTTTGCTTATAGTTCACCTTATTGTAAACAATCACAATAAATGACAGAACAAACCCAACACAAGCAACTGCAATGCCAAAACCTGCCCAAATACAGTAATCTCCACGATCAGAACAATTATGGATGTAATACCAGAGAAACATAGAAAATAGCATTCCATCAAAATAATAGAATATGGCAACAGCGATTAAATCTTCCAAAACAACTAAACAATAGAACATAATGAGTCCAATCAAAATAATAAGCCATCCAAAACCTTTCTTTATCACAAGTTTACCGTCAGAATTGTTGAGATGGATGCTGGGAGAAAGATTACTCTCACCTGGTTTGTTCTTGGGATTATCGGACGATTTAGAACTTATTTCATCAATATTATATGCAACAGGTTGATTATTATCTAAAGAATGTGCAATGTCCTTGTCATATTGAGGATTTAAATTCGGATCCTCCAAAGGATGTATTCCTCGAGGGTGTGCCCTTCGATGCTGCAATTCTGATGAATTATAATGGAAATTGTCATATAAATGGGACTTATCGAACATATGATTCGAATCCACAATAGAACGGGCAGCTGTTGCATAAGAAAAATTGGCAAAGACAAAGAAGATAAAAAGGACAATAATACAATAATTCCACATTTTGATGTGAGAATATTTATGAAAGAGTTTTGAAATCATCTAGGAAGTAACGTCACGAACAAAATTAGCTTGGTTGAATCAAAAGTAAAAAATATATTATTATTATAGCCGAAAATAGATACTAGAAATCGATATATTAGATTTTAATCCCCTTGTTTTTGAATCCTCAAAGTAATTCTGGCAAAAAGTCCATGTCTATCCCATGGAGATATTCCTCCGGTTTAAATCCTTATTATATTCACATACGAATTGATGGCCTTCCAAATAATGAAATTAAGAAGTTTTAATATCAAAAATACTTAATTTTTTTGGCTTATGTTATGGACTAGGGCCAGTAGAATAGAGAAGTTGAATCTCTCTGTTCGCCAATTCAAATTATCATCTAATATCCATCATAAAATTATCTTTGATATATTCTTTATCTTCAAGATGAATCATGACTATTTGCGACTTTTTTGAAAATGATATTTTTGCCACCACCAAGGAGTTGGATTCTTTTTCAAGAATATTCCATCATTTTTTGATATTTCTCTTTCAAAAATAACCTAAATATTTTATTATTCTTTCATGCGCTATTCGGAGTATTACGCTGACAATTTGAAGGTCACCTGTGACCGTGAATGTATATGTTGGACAATATCTACTTGTGCCCTTGCCGTTTTTGTTCTATTGGGAACTTGTTTTCTCGGTTATTTTAAGCCATTAACTCAACAATATTTCGATAGGGTGGATGACTTTGTTTCAACGGTTAAAGCTCTTCCATTGACTTCTTTTGATGAATTTACAACTTCTTTTCAAGAAATTACTATGGATCTCTCCCTTTATGAGTATGATTATCATCTAGATTTTTCGGATTTTACTCCTTTCACGAATCAAATTTGTCACATTGATTCTGGCGATATGAAAGTCCTAATTGATCGAGGAATTACTGAAGATGACATGAAAACATTTTTTTATTCTTTTTCTCCACTTGATTCTCGGATCTTAGAATATGTTTCCTTTGACGATTCGATAATGCAAATTAAGTTATTTCAGAATTTATCGGAGTTAAAAAGCAAAGATGTTGAATACATCGAGCGAGACTATTCTGATTCGAACTCTAAATCCTGCGAAAAGGGACAATTACCTTGCCTTGATCAATGTCTCTCTGCTTCCTTTCCCCAACTCCTTGAAATTGATTTTAATCCCACAGAAGCGAGCTCTGAAGTCACTATGGTGAATGTGATGGGCCAAGATGATGAATCTTCTCCTTTCACGATGGATCTCTGGCTCTCTTATTCAGAAACCGATTTTTCATGCTCAGGAGTTTCGTATATCCCACTCGATTTACTATCTATTGATATATTCGATGCCAATTCATAATGTACTGTCTATATGAGACATTTTGGAGGATCTTTCGGAACCAATGGAACAACCATGGTGAATCTAGGCATTATTTTTGTTGCTTTGGGATGTTTCATTGCCATTGGCATTGTTGTAGTCTACATTAATTCATATTCTGAATGCTGCAGAGGAGGAATATCATGCCATTTATGTTGTTCGGAAGAAGAAGAAGACATTCCTGATCTGGAAAATGGTATGAATGATGATGAAATCGTCAAACGTGGAATGTCTATCCCAAATTGCGAAGAAACCCACTCAAAACATGATCCAGCTACGTCGTTTTCACTTGTTAGCGTTGTTCCCGGTGGAGATACATCTTTTGTTGAAAGCGATAAACTTCCACATGATACTGCAAAGGATGATGATGTTATTGTTGTTCCAATGGCTGCACCTGAATTTACCGTGCCAACTTCCTCGATTGTTTTATATCCTGACTGTCCAAAACCATCTTCACAAGCATAATAATATTGGTTTATATTGTTAAATATAACTATTTCTGTTGATACACCAATTTTTGTTTATTTTTCGTTTGTTTTTCATTATTTTAACTCTATTGTTCTTTCCCTCTTAAAACATTTGTACATTTTTTGTTGATATTTTCCCATTTGATTTTTGTTTTTTATTCTTTCTATATCCCATTTCTATATCCCCTTTGATTTACCTATAATATTACCATTCTAACTAAAGCCAACATGTTTAAGCTTTGATGCTAAACTATGATTCTCACCACCAATTCCAATTTCTATTTTTAGCTTTGTTTATTAACTCCTTTTCTGACTCGTTACATTAACAGACAAACTGATGCTATCCAAGGTTTTCTTACTTACTCTCAGCCATCAGACAAACGTCTGATCAACCATAATACTACCACAAGTCATTGCCATTTCCTCGAGTATCTTTGTTACAAGTAATTTCTATATTTTGTATAAAAAACATGTTAAAAAACTACTAAACAGGTTCTTATAATATTTTTGATTATTTTACATTCCTCTTTGAAATTTCTTGCCTTTTAAAATAGACTGAGATCTATTATTCTTCCAAATTAAATAAATATATAATATAATGAGATAAATCCAATGAAAATCTGCAAATCTGTAATATGTAATATTGAAGTTCTAAAATTAGAACATCGAATTCTATAAATAGACACGAAATAGAAGATGAAAAGGGAATTCAAATTAAGCTATATGATTCATTCGCCTATTCACACTGAAGACGCCCAGATCCGAACGTTCGGTCTGATTGAAAATTTCGAGAAAAATGAAGAGTGGATTGAATTATGTAAGAGATTGATTAAAGGAATAAAATTACCATTTTCATTATATTTTGCCATCATATTAGCGATTTTAACGACTACTTTTGGCGTTTCCAAGTAATTGTAGCAGAGATAAAGGTGAGAAATGGAATGTCCAAGCCCATTAGCAACAATAACGAGATCTTGATCTGTCAAATGACACTCATTCAATGACAAACTCTTCAATGATCCAAAACATTTGCTCAAATCGAACAGAAGAGAGCCTTTATCGTGAGATGAAAGGTTATTTCCATCCAAAACAAGACGCTCAACTCCACAATGATGTACCAAAGATGTTACAAAGGGCACAACCGAAGATAAGAGATCACAAGCACTCAGAGTAACACTGTTAAGAGCTCGCAGATGGAAAAGAGGAGGAAATAGGGAGTGGGCGAGGGAGTTACTCAAATGAATGCCCAAAATAGACAAAGATGTGAGGGATGTAGATGCAAAACTATGAGATAACGAATAAGATATCAATAAGGCCTGATATTGAGTCAACGGAATTCCCTCCAACTTTAGATCAACCAGGATATCACATGTCATAATAAAACGACAGATCGAAAAGAACATATCGTTCGGAATGGTGCGAGAAGAGGAGTGTGTCCTGATTATGATACTCCTCGTGAAGGGAGCAAGAAGGAAAAGAGCCGGTTGAAGACGGTTAAAACCGGCAATAACATCACCATCGAAACACATATCGATTCCTCTGCCAACCAATGAAGCAGAATGGTCATAAAATCTCTTGAGGGCTTTCTTATTTGAGCTGTCAATATCTGAGAACAATTCACTGATCAATTCTGGCGTGATCTGATCAGAAATGAGCCTAGAAATGGAACTTGTTGAGGGAGATGCCTGTGAAGAAGGGGAAGATCCAAGACTATGATTCAAACCTGATCCTTGATGTAATTTCATCGTACTTGGTGATGAGGGAGTCTCAGCAATCCCATGATTATCATCTGAGGAGAAAGACCTTGAAAACCCATCGGAATCTTCCGCATCTTCACGATGCAAGAGAGTATCTTCTCTGCCCAATGTGGCATCTACATGGATGGGGATTCCCTCCATGGCCATTAATTCCTTCTTTCTTCTCTCCGCTTTCTCTTGAGCAATCTCACAACTCTCCTCTGAAATCTCCTCAAGTTTCTTAAGAGCCCCAATCACAAGCTTGGCATAGTATTTCAGTCCACAGCTATGCAAAGACCTCAGGAGAGAGGTCGTGATTGGATCAGATTTGAGAGGAGAAGGATATTCCTGAGATCCATGAAAAATGTCAGTTAATAGCTTTGTTCCTTGAACTTGGCGTTGCTCCTGTTTCTTCTGGCCATCATAGGGATAGCCACTGGAATCGTGGAGTATC